>QVTF01021412.1:0-55000 GCA_003573665.1 Oxygymnocypris stewartii
AACTTTTTATCTCATATCTTTGGATCTCATAGTTATTAATTTTTATCTTATGGATCATATTGGATCTCATATCTTATACTTTATGAATTTTATCTCATATCTTTGGATCTCATATTTATGAATTTTTATCTCATATCTTTGGATCTCATATTTATGATTTTTATCTCATCTCTTTGGATCTCATATTTATGACTTTTTATCTTAGTTTGTTATAATTTTGTCTTTGTATCTCATATTTATTATTGTCTGGGGTAGATTCAGGTTTGATATCATGATTTATCTCATAATCTCATAATTATGACTTAGTATCTCATAATTTTGACCTGTCATATTAGTCATTTATATTAAATTAAAGTGCCACAATTTCTCAACTCCACACTCTCACAGCACTATTAGTTGTTGTTACCTTTTAACTTTTTATCTCATAGTTATGACTTAGTATCTTAGTTATCGCAGATTTTTGTCATAATTTGATTTTTAATCATATATTTTATTTTTTATTAATTTCATATTTATAAATTTGTCTTTGTATCTCATAGTTGAATGTGTCTCGGTAAGTTCAGGTTTTACATCATAATTTCATCTCATAATCTCATAATTATGACAGTATCTCATAATTTTAATTAGATTAATTTTAATTTCAAAAAGTTGAAATTAAGATAAATTCATAAATATCTGAAGTCAAAATTAAGACATACTAAGTCACAATTATGAGATAATGATGCGTATAATTTTTTTGTCATAAATATGACTCAAAATTATGACTAAGTATTTAATTTCATCAACATTTAATGACATTTATGACTTTTCCCCCATAATTTAGATTTTTTTCCTTTTAATTATGTCGTAATTTTGTCTTCTCATATTTATCACTTTTTATATTAGAATGTATTTTTTATCACAAAATTATGACTCGTGTGTCATATTTGTCTCTATTTGATCTCATAATTATGACTTGGTATAATTTTCATAGATGCATGTCATATATTATGACATACTAAGTCGTAATTATGGGATACATTTTTTAAAATCATAAATATGAGAAATCAAAATTCTAACATTCATATGAGACAATTATGACTTCCTTATAATTTAGAATTTTTATCTCACAATTATGACTTATCTCATAATTTTGACTTTGTATAATTTTTCAACTTTTAATGACATCATTATGAGTTTTTCTTCATAGCTGACTTACTTTTTGTCCCATAATTATGACATTTTATGTCATTTACCAAAGCATGACTCTTTCTTATGTGGCGAGAATTGGTTTCCATGCATAGAAAAGAAGCCATTGTGATTTTCAGTAATTACACCAGTGTTTATTTTGGCCTTACTTACTTTAATACACAACTCTTCACGACTGCAAATATCCACCGTCAGTGTTAGAGAAAAGAAGAAAAACCTCAGAATAACCAGGTCAGTGTAGATGTTTGATTTTCCAGAATAACTAAACTGGATTTACTCAATCTCACTGAACTCTGTGTCTTGTGTTCATACTAACCTTTAAATATTATACACAAGCCACACTGAAGCTCTGAGAAAGTGCTCTGCAGCTCCGTGTAAGAGCGGCTCGTAAAAGCTGTTTGAGAGGTGCTGCTGAGGTTCAAGTGCGAGGCACATTTGCGGTCCCAGGACGAGGAGGGGCTGCTCTTAAAGACATCTGGTAGAGGTTTCAGGATTTAGAGAGAAGGCTTGTACTGTAGGGCTTGTTGGTTAGTTGTTTAGTAGCTCAATAGCAGCCAAAATATTTAGAAACATAAACCACTCTGGATTCCCTTGATTTTCTCTTCCATGTAATTTCAAAGCACACTGAAATCTGGTCTGGAATACAGTGTACAGTTAAACAAACAGTAGCTGGAACTAACTAGTGTCACATTTTGACTGAAATAATTGCGGTATGCAAATTGGGATCAGCACTAAATGGACTTTTTGAGTACATTTGTCTCATTTTTACAATTCCTTTAGTAAAGAATTATGATTTAGTATGTCATAATGTTGACTTTGTATCTCATTGTTATCACTTAGTGTCTTAAGTTTGAGTGCTTGTCATAATATTTTTTGATGTTATAATTATCTCATAATAATTATCTCATAATAATGTGTTAGTATATTGTATTTGTCACCTTTCAACTTTTTATCTCATGTCTTTGGATCTTATGACTTAGTATTTTAGTAATCTCAGCTTTTTATCTCATAATTATGACTTAGTATCTCATAATTCTGTCATATTTATGACATTTTATTTTATATTTTCAACTTTTTATCTTATAAGTCTAACATAATTTTGAGTTGTATATCACAGTTGTGGCTTAGTATCTTAATCTCAGCTTTTTGTCATAATTTAGATTTTTACCTCATAATTATGATTTAGTATCTCATAGTTTTGACCTGTCATATTTTTGACTTTTCATATTATAGTATCTCATAATTATGACATAATTTTGACCCTTTTTATCTCATAATTATGATTTAGTATGCCATAATTTTGACTTTGTATCTCATAGATATCAATTAGTGACTAATAATTTATACTTTTTATCTCATAATTATGATTTAGTGCCTCATAATTTGACCTGTCATATTTGTGACTTTTTATATCATCAATTATATATTTTTATCTCATAATTGACATAATTTTGACTTTTTATCTCCGTTATCAATTAGTGTCTTAGTATGTTTGGCATTTTATGTCCTCATTTCTACCTTTAATCTCAAAGTTATGACATAATATCTCATAATGTATGCCTTTTTAAAATCATAATTTCAACTTTAAATTCAAATGTAAAAAAATTATAGATGTAATAATTTTGACGTAATCTCATTTATTACTTAGTATCTTTGTAAGTACAGTTTTTGTATCTCATAGTTATCACTTAATGTTTAGTAAATTCAGTTAATGTCATAATATCAACCTTTTAATTCTGACATAATTTTGACTTAGTATTTTATTAATCTCAGCTTTTTGTCATAATTTCACGTTTTGGAGCCCTATTTTAACAATCTTAGCACATGGTCTAAAGCGCAAGGTGGAAATCCCGAATCCACTTTTGCTAGTTTAACGACGGGAAAAATGGTCAGCGCATGGTATAAAAGGGTCGTCCCTATTCTCTTAATGAGTAATGGGTGTGTTTTGGACATAACATGCAATAAACCAATCAGAGTCTCATCTCCTTTAAGAGCCAGTTGCACTCGCGCCATGGCGGATTCGCTATGTACACGCGTTTCTGCGTGAGGTAGCTTAATTCTGATACATGCAATGACTATCCATTATGACATGTAGCCTACACAATAATATTATTTTACATTGTAATCCTTTAAGTTTTAATATTTGGCATGTTTATGTGCTGCTGCACGTCCCTGTGTGTGTAATAAGCATTGTATGCGTGTTGTGGACCTGCCTATAGGCGCATGTTACGAACGCGCTCTTTAAATAACAAAAAAAACAATACTGCGCCATTGACTTTAGTGCAGGTTTTAGTTGGTTAATGGTGCAGTCTATTTCAGTTGCCTCAAAATAGCAATGCGCCTAAACACACCTCGTTTTCAGACCAAAGCGCCCATGAGCGCACAGATGGATGCAAATGCATTTTCTATTTAAACAACGTGCCGCAGGAGGGGATAATGTTAACTGCGTCAGGCTGAAATTATCAAAAATACTTGCGTCGCACCTGGCGCCACATTACACTGTATTGCGCCGGATGTATGACACGGCCCTTTATCTCATAACTATGACCTGTCATTTGCACTATTGTCTCATTTTTGCAATTATTTTACTAAATAATGAAGTGCTAAAACAAGACAGTGCGAGTAAATGAACGACAAGTAATTCTCATGAATCTGAACACCAGAAGCGTTTGGCCTGCGGTGGATTTGATGGAATGAGTCTAATGTTCTCCATCAGATAAACACCAGCATGTCACACTTACAGAGGAAGCAGATAAGAGCGGTAATGAACGAGCTGGAATAGTCGACCGGGTCGTGGCTGAGATCAGTGGAAGGGAGCTTTGGACGAGTCCAGGAGATGTTCTGTGATTTACAGGCCTGGGGAACTTCAAACGTCTGGCCGGGTCTCTGACGCAGACTCGCTCCACAGCTGTTGTTTCTGAGGCCTCTGGAGCACTTCATGTCCTGCCAAGAAAACACATCTGACCTCAGGGTGAAAAGACTCTCTGCGCTGGAGTAAAACCTTTCGGACATCTGTGGTACGCTGGTACCGTGCACACGCCCCGAAACAAAGCGCATCAATGAAACGGCACAAAGAGACGCATTCATAATTATTTATAACATAGTCTTTGATTTTCCATTCTACGGTTTTGTATGCATGCTTGAATGCTACAAATGAGCATTTTTGTAATAGTTTTGCGTTGTTGAAACATGTCAGTCGTATTGCTGCATAAATGGTTACAGCATACACATTTACACCAATTTTCTTTCCAGTGTGTTCAAAGAACACTGGATCTGACCGATTCTTGGAAGTGAGAGTCTCCTGTGTATTTTCTGTTAGCTAGAAGCCAAGACCAAAGCAGAGATTACAACATTAGTGAGATGCAGTGTATGCTTTGGTGCAGAGCTGAGCGCTGGGTCTGAGTCCGGTCCGGACGGAGACGTTTCTGTCTGACTCAGATGAGCGTCAGCTACTGTCTGTCATACACTGGCAACACATGCACACACTGCTGCTCCAAAGATTGGCCTCAGCGAGAAGTCTTTTCTGCTCACCGATTAAGGCTGCATTTATTTCATAAAAATACAGTGAAATATTATTACAAGGTAAAATTGCTGTTTTCTACATATGAATATCTGTTCAAATGTATTTCTGTGATGCGCAGCTGTATTTTCAGCATCATTACTCCAGTCTTTAGTGTCACATTATTTTCAGAAATCATAATAATATGCCGAATTATTATCGATGTTGAAAACCGTTTTTGCTACTTCATATTTTTTGGAACCTGTGATACATTTTTCAAGATTCTTTGATGCATAATTTATTTCAAATATAAATCCTTTGTAACATTATAGACTACTGTTCAAAAGTTTGGGGCCAGTAGATTATTTTATTTCTATTTTTGAAAGAAATGAACACTTTTATACAGCAAAGATATGGTAAATTGATAAAAAAAAGTGACAGTAAAGATTTGTATTGTTAGAAAATATTTTTTGAATAAATGCTTTTGCTGTTATTTTTCTTTTTATTAATCAAAAAATCATGAAAAATGTATCACAGGTTCCCAAAAAAATATAAAGCAGCAAAAACTGTTTTCAATATCGATAATAATTCAGCATATTAGAATGATTTCTGAAGATCATAAAGACTAGAGTAATGGCTGATGTACATTCAGTGCTGTGTCATAGAAATACATTACATTTTAAAGTATATTAAAATAGGAATCAATATTCAAAATCGCAAGAATATTTCACAATATTACAGTTTTTTCTGCATTCTTGATTAAATAAATACAGCATTGATGAGCAGAAGAGACTCCCTTAAAAAACATCTTCACAACACACACACACTACACACACACACACACACTACACACACACACACACACACACACATGTTGGTTTTTATGGTTTACGGGGACTCTCCATAGGCGTAATGGTTTTTATACTGTACAAGCTGTATGTGCTATTGCCCTACACCTACCCTACACCTAAACTTAGTCCTCACAGGAGACGGTGCATTTCTATTTTCCCTCAAAAAACTTACTCTGTATGATTTATAAGCGTTTTAAATTATGGGGACACTGAAAATGTCCTCATAAATCACCTTCTCCTTGTAATACCCTGTCATACCTATGTCATTATACAAATTTGTGTCCTCATAAACCACATAAACATGCACACTCAACACACGCACACGCACACACACACACACACACACACACACACACACACACATATATCTGCATACAAATATTTTAACAACACAAAAACACAATGGCAAAAGCACAGGCATGAAATAAAACTAAAACTAATTGTAGCTGACAGTTGAATTGGTTTAGCCTTTTAGTTACTCGTCACATGAGACATGAAGCCGCTCTGCATGAAGCAGAATCAAACACACTGATACGCCACAGACTCGTTTTACACAGACTCGTCACATGATTATTTCACAGATCGAGGTCGTGAACGCATGGATTTGCCTCCAGATGCCTTATAGCACACTTCCATCTCTGATGAGAGTTTGAGACTATAAAGAAACTAGGGCCTGGCTTTTCTTCAGCTGTGGATTGGAACCAGCTCTGTCTTAATCAAGCATATGGCCCACACATTGCTGCTTAAAAAGGGCCTCAGTGGGTGACGGCATTATGGGTAACGTCCCATGTGTTAGTCTTTAAAATGCAGAGGGTGGTCAGATCTGGGATGCATCTGTTGCACTGGGTGGTAATGAGTTCACAGACACGTGACTTTAAAGAAAACATGTCCGTCCTGCTGCTGCAAATCATTGTAGTGTTGCATTCTGGGAGGCGGATCCGTCTGAAATCAATACAGCTAATTGGATTCCAGAAAGCACATCTGGCCCCGCCTCTCTGAGCTTCTCATTGGTCGATTGCGTGACTGTCAGAGTGTGTTGCAGCATGTTAAAATTGTGGAATAAAAATCACATGAAATCATCGTTATATTCACAATGTGATATTCAGTCTGGCTTAATTTTGAGTCAACAAATTATTACAAAAAATACTTGTGTATAAATTATAAATGTCAAATTGATGTGTATAAATTAATGTTAAAAAATGACTTGTGAAAAGTCAAATTATTACAAACATTTAAATTGTTTGTGTAGATGTTAAAAATAAATAAAGTATTTTCAATTACAAATTAAAAGTTTTTAAAATGTTTCTGTGTAAATTACAAATTATTACAAATTAAAATATGTTAGAAATGATTTATACAGAACAAATTATTACTAATGTATACACATTTAATTTGGGGGTTAATAAGAAGAAATGAATACTTTATTTATCAAGATGCATTAAATTGATCAAAAGTGACGGTAAACACATTTATAATCTTACAAAAATTTCTGTTTCAAATGAATGCTGAACCTTCTATTCATCTGTGTGTCTTGGGAAACTGAGAGTGGATCTGAAAGGATTTGAGTGCTTCTGATGCTTGTTTTTGAGCTAGTTGTTGACTGCGAGCAGGTTGGGATCTGTAAAGATGTACCGTTGAGCATTTTGTGGGTTCAGACGTCGGTGGCAGCAGATGATTTAGTCTGTTCCTGATGGTGTTTATGACAGATCTCAGTCGTATGTCTGGATTTAACTCATTTAGGCAACAAAACCCCATAATGTTCCTGTCCAGTGAAGAATGAGAACATGATAATGTCTCAAATCATCAGAGAAACATCAGACCCAGGTGTTTCTGTTGTTATTTTGGGGGTTTTTCAGTAGATTTAATCGTATGTGACGCCGTCATCGTTTCACAGCGTCCCTGAAAGAGGAAATGCTTCAGATGGAGGTGTTTCTTTGCCTGTGGTTTTCTGAACTAACACCCTCCTCTCTCGTCTCCTCCAGGAGCTGAAGGACGGACAGACGCCGGTCCAGCGCTGCCCTCTACAGGGTGAGGACCGATACTGTTCCAGGACAGTCTCATACTCATACTTACTGTATGTAGTGCTCTAGTGTAGAGTACTCACATTACTGTGTGTGTGCATGTGTGTGTCTGTACATTGTGTGTGTGCGTGTGTGTGCGTGCGTGTGTGTGTGTGTGTGTGTGCATGTGCGTGTGTGTGTGTGGTGTGTGTGCATGTGTGTGTGTGTGTGCGCGTGCGTGCGTGTGTGTGTGTGCGCGTGCGTGTGTTTGTGTGCGTGCGTGTGTGTATGCGTGTGTGTGTGTGTGTGTGTGCGTGTGTGTGTTTGTGTGTGTGTGTGTGTCTGTGTGTGTGTGTGTGTGTGTGCATGTGTGTGTGTGTGTGCGCGTGCGTGCGTGTGTCTGTGTGCGCGTGCGTGTGTGTGTGTGCGCGTGCGTGTTTGTGTGTGTGTGTGTGCGTGTGTGTGTGAGAGTGTGTGCATGTGTGTGTGCGTGTGTGTGTGTGCGTGTGCATGTGTGTTTGTGTGTGTGTGTGTGTGTGTGTGTGTGTGTGCGTGTGCGTGTGTGTGTCTGTACATGTGTGCATGTGTTTAGTGGTTTTGCCTCCAGAAAAGGCTGAAAGATGTAAGAGATATCTGCCGTCTGATGGAGAGAGAGATGCGCTGAAGGAAACCTGCCAAGGGAAGAAGCTCAGTCTAGATGTAAGTTCATAACAAACAACAAAGTTATATTTGTTTATTTATAAATAAATTATTTATGGGGGCACCTTTTAATGATTTTTCATTTTAATTTAATTTATTAAATCTTTTTATGACTGATATATTTTGAATAACTTAAACGCATAATTGTAGTAATTACACAAACTAATTTAAGTCACATCAACAGCAGCAAAATACAATTTATACAATTAATATTTATTTATTAATAAGATATTTAATTTTAAGAATTTTTATTTTTCAATTTAAAATTGTAATTAATGCCACATTTTTTATGAGTTTTATATTTTATATAACCTGAACACACAAATTTGCACTAAAATACATTAATAAACTTAAAAAAACAAATTAAAATTAATTGAAAACAGTGATAATCAGTTGTATCCTTCAGAGTAATAATTTTCGTTTATCAGTAATATCTAAATGTTAATTTATCTATAAAATGCCACACAGAAATGTGTGGGAACATTATTAAGAGTCAACTCAAATGAATTGAGGATTGATTTGTAAACTTGATTGACTGATAATGCAGTACGAATGTCATCCGAACGCATTGCCAGAGGCCTGAAAACACATCTCCAGACGTTCCTCCAACAATCATCATCCTCGTCACCAGATACCCATCAACTGCATCTCCTGCCAAAAAGCTGAAACTGAGAATTGTGGTTAGAAAGATTTTTCCTGGAACAAGACGAAAAGCGCCTGTATAATCCCATGCAAAACGATGAAACACTATACCTGTACAGATTCGATCTTTCCTTTATTAAAAGAGTCATTTGACCATAAATAAACATTCTGCCCTCATTTACTCACCCTCATGTTTTTCCCAAACCTGTCTGACTTTTATTCTGTGCAAAAACAAATGATGAAGCTTTTGCTTTACACGCAGTGCTGTGAAGGGGGATGCTGGATTCTGTTTCACAAACATAAATACATAAATAAAAAATTATATATTTAAATTAATAAATATAAATATAACAATAGCCACAGCCATATCACCTTGTAGTCTAAGACCGGATACCCACTGAAGCTAAGCAGGGTTGAGCTGGTCAGTACCTGGATGGGAGACTCCTGAGAAAACTAGGTTACTGCTGGAAGAGGTGTTAGTCAGGTCAGCAGGGGGCGCTCACCATGTGGTCTGTGTGGATCCTAACACCCCAGTATAGTGACGGGGACTATAGTGTCAACAAGCACCGCCTTTCGGATGAGACCTTAAACCGAGGTCCTGACTATCTGTGGTCATTATAAATCCCATGGCACTTCTCGTAAAGAGTAGGGGTGTAACCCCGGTGTCCTGGACAAATTCCCCCCCACTGGCCCTCGTCAATCATGGCCTCATAATAATCCCCATCCACTTGATTGGCTCTGTGACTCTCTCTCCTCTCCACCTGTAGCTGGTGTGTGGTGAGCACATACACTTGATTGTCTCTATGACTCTCTCTCCTCTCCACCTGTAGCTGGTGTGTGGTGAGCGCATACACTTGATTGTCTCTATGACTCTCTCTCCTCTCCACCTGTAGCTGGTGTGTGGTGAGCACATACACTTGATTGGCTCTATGACTCTCTCTCTCCTCTCCACCTGTATCTGGTGTGTGGTGAGCGCATACACTTGATTGTCTCTATGTCTCTCTCTCTCCACCTGTAGCTGGTGTGTGGTGAGCGCATACACTTGATTGGCTCTATGACTCTCTCTCCTCTCCACCTGTAGCTGGTGTGTGGTGAGTGCATACACTTGATTGGCTCTATGACTCTCTCTCCTCTCCACCTGTAGCTGGTGTGTGGTGAGCGCATACACTTGATTGTCTCTATGACTCTCTCTCCTCTCCACCTGTAGCTGGTGTGTGGTGAGAGCATACACTTGATTGTCTCTATGACTCTCTCTCCTCTCCACCTGTAGCTGGTGTGTGGTGAGTGCATACACTTGATTGGCTCTATGACTCTCTCTCCTCTCCACCTGTAGCTGGTGTGTGGTGAGAGCATACACTTGATTGTCTCTATGACTCTCTCTCCTCTCCACCTGTAGCTGGTGTGTGGTGAGCGCATACACTTGATTGTCTCTATGACTCTCTCTCCTCTCCACCTGTAGTTGGTGTGTGGTGAGAGCATACACTTGATTGGCTCTATGACTCTCTCTCCTCTCCACCTGTAGCTGGTGTGTTGTGAGCGCATACACTTGATTGGCTCTATGACTCTCTCTCCTCTCCACCTGTAGCTGGTGTGTGGTGAGAGCATACACTTGATTGGTTCTATGTCTCTCTCTCCTCTCCACCTGTAGCTGGTGTGTGGTGAGCGCATACACTTGATTGGCTCTGTGACTCTCTCTCCTCTCCACCTGTAGCTGGTGTGTGGTGAGAGCATACACTTGATTGTCTCTATGACTCTCTCTCCTCTCCACCTGTAGTTGGTGTGTGGTGAGCGCATACACTTGATTGTCTCTATGACTCTCTCTCCTCTCCACCTGTAGCTGGTGTGTTGTGAGCGCATACACTTGATTGGCTCTATGACTCTCTCTCCTCTCCACCTGTAGCTGGTGTGTGGTGAGAGCATACACTTGTTTGTCTCTATGACTCTCTCTCCTCTCCACCTGTAGTTGGTGTGTGGTGAGCGCATACACTTGATTGTCTCTATGACTCTCTCTCCTCTCCACCTGTAGCTGGTGTGTGGTGAGCGCATACACTTGATTGGCTCTATGACTCTCTCTCCTCTCCACCTGTAGCTGGTGTGTGGTGAGCGCATACACTTGATTGTCTCTATGACTTTCTCTCCTATCCACCTGTAGCTGGTGTGTGGTGAGCGCATACACTTGATTGGCTCTATGACTCTCTCTCCTCTCCACCTGTAGCTGGTGTGTGGTGAGAGCATACACTTGATTGTCTCTATGACTCTCTCTCCTCTCCACCTGTAGCTGGTGTGTGGTGAGCGCATACACTTGATTGGCTCTATGACTCTCTCTCCTCTCCACCTGTAGCTGGTGTGTTGTGAGCGCATACACTTGATTGTCTCTATGTACTCTCTCTCCTCTCCACCTGTAGCTGGTGTGTGGTGAGCGCAAACACTTGATTGTCTCTATGACTCTCTCTCCTCTCCACCTGTAGCTGGTGTGTGGTGAGCGCATACACTTGATTGGCTCTATGACTCTCTCTCCTCTCCACCTGTAGCTGGTGTGTGGTGAGCGCATACACTTGATTGGCTCTATGACTCTCTCTCTCCTCTCCACCTGTAGCTGGTGTGTGGTGAGCGCATACACTTGATTGTCTCTATGACTCTCTCTCCTCTCCACCTGTAGCTGGTGTGTGGTGAGCGCATACACTTGATTGGCTCTATGACTCTCTCTCCTCTCCACCTGTAGCTGGTGTGTTGTGAGCGCATACACTTGATTGTCTCTATGACTCTCTCTCCTCTCCACCTGTAGCTGGTGTGTGGTGAGTGCACTGGCGTCGTTGTCCTGTGGCAGCTTTCGCATCATTCAGGTGGATGCTACACACTGGTGGTGGTTCAAGAGAGACCCCCCCCCATGATAGTAAAGTGCTTTGAGTGTACAGCAATACACAATAAAGCGCTATATAAATGCATCATTCATTCATTCAATTTAGGTTTAATTTGAAAGAAAATAATATGGTTTGGAATAATGTGTTATTTGTGTTTAAAATTTTAGATTTTTTTGTGGATTGCAGTGTTATTTTAGGATTATTTTATACTGTTATAGTTTTTATTAATATTTTGAATTAGTTTTCAGTCTCATTTTAGTTTCATTTTTAGTAATTTCATTGTTTGCTTTTGTAATTTATATTCACCTTTTAATAATCTTTTTTTTAATAATGCATTTTTATTTCTATTTATTTTTAAAATGAATTGTATTACTGTATTTTACTATGGGTTGCAGTGCTATTTTTGTATTATTTACAGTATATACATCATCAATATTCTGAATGATCTTTAATATTTATCTTTTTGCTTTTGTCTCTTTTTAAATATTACTTTTACATTTATCTTTATTTCAGTTTTAGTGTTTTTTTATTTCCAGTTATTACTCATTTTAGTAATAAACTTAAACTTCATTCATTTAGTTGGCAAGGCAGTTTTTTCTCATTTTCATTAATTTAATGTTCATATTTTATTTATATCAACTTTTAAATTAACAAAAAAAAAATTAATAGTTTGTTTCAACTATACTAACTCTAGTTGGCAAAAAAAAAGAAAAGAAAAGAACAATAAATGAATACAAAAACGGCATGAGTAAATGATTGTTGATTTTTGAGGAAATGATTTGTTTGGCATTGGCAGTCATTGAGGTCCTCCTGCTGGTCAGGTGTGTAACTGCATGTGTGTGTGTGTGTGTGTGTGTGTGTGTGTGTTTGATCTGTCAGGATCTGGAGTGTAACGTGTCTCTGGTTGATGACAACAGGCAGGAGTGGGTCTTCACACTCTACGACTTCGACAACAGCGGAAGAGTCACAAAGGAGGTAAATATTGACATTTATACACACACACACACAAACATACACATGCACATGCACACACACACACACACACACAGGCACATAACACACACACACACATGCACACACGCACGCACATACACAGGCTTCATTCAGAGACAGACACCTGACATTCATTCCCTTCAGTGAAATGCATGAGTGTGTGTGTGTGTGTGTGTGTGTGTGTGTTTGTTTTAGGACATGTCCAGTTTGATGCACACTATCTATGATGTGGTGGACACCTCTGTCAATCCCTCGTGTAACGGCAAACGAAAGACCCTCCGGGTGAAGCTGATGGTCACTCCTGAACCCGGAGCTCGCAAGAGAGACACGACACACACCAGGAACGGTGCTCATCTCTCTCAATCACACACACACACACACACACACACACACACACACACAGTCTGGCATATGTGGTTTATGGGGACTCTCCATAGGCGTAATGGTTTTTATACTGTACAAACTGTATGTGCTATTGCCCTACACCTACCCTACACCTAAACTTAGCCCTCACAGGAGACGGTGCATTTTTAGATAAAAAAAAAAACACCATTTAGTATGTTTTTTTAAGCCTTTTGGTTTACGGGGACATAGGCAGTGTCCTCATAAACCACTTTCATGTTGTAATATCCATGGTATTATACAGATTTGTGTCCTCACAAACCATATATACCAGTACACACACACACACACACACACACAAACATACACACACACACACACACACACAAGAACAATCTTCAGCTGCAATGACGTTGACATGACCATTATTATATTCTGAGTATAGTGACGGTATAGATCATGGTGTGTTACTTACTGGAAATATAATTAAAAAAAAATATTGCTTTAAATAGCCAAGCCATTATTAATTAAATACTTCACAAATTAAAGGTGATTCATCTGACTTGATTATTTTCCCTTTTAATTTGGACTCAAATAGTCAAACTAATATTATAAAAAAATATTAGTTTGCACACTTTAAGCAGTATCGTTGATATATTAATGTAGTTTTTGTTGATATTTTGAATCAAATTTCATTTTAATGTGCCCTGTTTTCATTTTAATTTTAGTTGAAGTTTTAGTAATTTTGTGCTTTTGTCATTTTTATTATACTGAACAAAATTATAAACGCAACACATTTGTTTTTTGCCCCATTTTTCATGAGCTGAACTCAAATATCTCAGACTTTTTCTATGAACACAAAACGCCTATTTCTCTCAAATATTGTTCACAAATCTGTCTAAATCTGTGTTAGTGAACGAGATAATCATCCACCTCACAGGTGTGGCATATCAGCATGATTAAACAGCATGATTATTGCACAGGTGTGCCTTAGACTGGCCACAATAAAAGGACACTCTAAAATGTGCAGTTTTACTGTAATGGGGGGGTCCGAAAACCAGTCAGTGTCTGCTGTCTGCCATCTGCCCTGTACAGTAAAAACCAGGATTCATCCGTGAAGAGAACACCTCTCCAAAGTGCCAGACGCCATCGAATGTGATCATTTGACTCAAGTCAGTTACGATGATGAACTGCATTCAGGTCGAGACCACGATGAGGATGACAAGCTTCCCTGAGACGGTTTCTGACAGTTTGTGCAGACATTCTTTGGTTATGCAAACCGATTGTTTCAGCAGGTGTCCGGGTGGCTGGTCTCAGACGATCTTGGCGGTGAAGATGCTGGATGTGGAGGTCCTGGGCTGGTGTGGTTACACGTGGTCTGTGGTTGGATGTACTGCCAAATTCTCTGAAAATCCTTTGGAGACGGCTTATGGTAGAGAAATGAACATTCAATTCCCAGGCAACAGCTCTGGTGGACGTTCCTGCAGTCAGCATGCCAATTACACGCTCCCTCAAAACCTGCAGCATCTGTGGCATTGTGCTGTGTGATAAAACTGCTCATTTTAGAGTGGTCTTTTATTGTGGCCAGCCTAAGACATACCTGTGCTATAATCATGATGTCTAATCAGCATCTTGATATGACACACCTGTGAGGTGGATGGATTATCTCGTTCACTGACACAGATTTAGACAGATTTGTGAACAATATTTGAGAGAAATAGGCCTTTTGTGTACATAGAAAAAGTTTTAGATATTTGAGTTCAGCTCATGAAAAATGGGGCAAAAACAAAAGTGTTGCGTTTATCATTTTGTTCAGTATAGATTTTGAAATTATAGTCTTAAAAAAGTGTTTTTATTAATATTTAATATTAAACTGAAAAAATCAGTTTTCACTTTAATTTTAGATGAAGTTTTAGTAATTTTGTTGTGTTCTTGTAATTTTTATTAATTTTTTAAAACAATAGTGTAAAAAAGTTTTTTTAATTTCAGTTAATATTTATTTTAGTTGATTCTTTTTATGGTTTTAGTTTTGATTTTAGCTATCTAATATGAACCTGCTATAATTTGTGGGTTTACACAAATACATATATTTTAAATATATAAAAAATGTAATAATATATATTTTGTAATATTATATACTGTGTTTTGCATTTTAGATGTATTATTTTATACTATTATAATATAAAAAAAATTCAGTTTTCATTTAGATTTTAGTTTAATTTTTAGTCATCTTGTTATTTGCATTTTTAATTTTTAATATTACAATTTAGGTGTAATTTGAAAGAAAATAATATGGTCTGGAATTATATGTTTTTATTTTCACATTTGTTTTTATATTGTGTTACTGTGTTTTTGGTTGCTGTGTTATTTTAGTATTATTTTACACTATTATATTTTTTATTAATATTTGATATGAACTTTAATGTTTTCAGTTTTCATTTTTATATTGGTAGAATTTTTTTTATTTTATTTTTTATTGCCTTACTGTGCTTGTTGGTTGCAGTGTAATTTAAGCATTATTTATATACTATCATAGTTTTGATTCAAATTTGAATACATTTCTGATTGAAGACGACACTGTTGTAAAAGCAGGAACTCTACTTGTTTTTATGCCTAATTTCTGAACTTTCTTTGCTCCTGCTTCAGACGAGTCGGTTCAGGCGGAGGACAGACGGCAGCACACACACATCAGGTGAGCCGCTGTGTGTCGTATGTGTATATGAATCAGCGTGTGTGTGTCGTATGTCCACGTGTGACATGATGTGTGTTTTCCCCAGAGGTCAGAATCACTACAGTGTGGACGAGAACACAGAGAGACGAAACCATTACCTGGATCTGGCGGGAATAGAGAACTACACCTCCAGATTTGACAGTAAGTGTCTGCTGAACGTGTGTGATATCACAGACACACAGTCCTTGACACGTGTCCAGTCATTATAGCAAACACAACTCACATAGAAACTTGTGCTGTTTGAATGATTCGAAATTAAACTCAAATTTCACTCCAAAAATACGCCAATATTTCACAAACACTGAAGGGGGAGTCTCACTAAACCCATCAAGAAATGTCATTTCACCACACAAAATAAAATTTAAAACTATTTTGCTAGAAAATAAGCAATATTAGGACTCTTAAAGGGGCACTGTGTAATATTTAGGATGATCTATAGACAGAAATGCAATATAACATACATAACTACGTTTTCAGAGGAGTTTAAAGACGTTACATAATGCACCGTTATGTTTTTATTACCTTAGAATGAGTAATTAATATCTACATACACCGCGGGTCCCTTGCATGGACGTCGTCACTGTGTTTCTACAGCAGCCCTAAACGGACAAACTGCTCTACAGAGCGCGTTTCATCTCTGTGTTGTTCTCGCGTAAAAACACGGACACAAGGATGAACAAGTAACAGAAATATTCACAAGGACATCGGTTTATTGAATAAGTACATATAATTCCTTAATTTACCTTCGGCATCTTAGCCCTGTATTGGCACCCATAGCTTCTCTAAAGGGGGGGGGGGGGGGGAGACTGAGCTGTTGGATGCAATTCACAACCTCAACCGCTAGATGCCGCCAGAATCTACACACTGCACCTTTAAGGCAATGTTATTATTTTACATAATTTTCATATTAAGACCCCCTCAAATTTCTCATAACAAAGTCATGATTGGGATGAAAAAGAAAAAAATAAGACTATTTTAATTGCAAAGTTTTTACTCATCATGGTGGTATTTGTTATGCTGCTTTTGATTTAAGCAGATTTTTAAAACTGTGTTTTATTAATTTTCATGAAAGCAGGATTTTCTTATTTTATCAAATATAATTGCTTAATTTTGATAATTGTTCTGACCCTTTATAAAATATAGTTCCTTCATTTTTGTTCATTGTGCTGATCTTTTATGAAATATTATTACTTAATAATGTTGATCATTTTTTTGACCCTTTGAAAATATAATTTTTTAATGTATAATTCCTTCATTTTTGTTTACTTTTCCAACATTTTATAATATATAATTCCTTAACTTGTGTTTATTTTGCTAACCCTTTATTATTATATTTTCTTTAACTTTTAACTTTGGTCATTGTTCTGACCCTTTATAAAATATATTCCTTAATTTTTTTGTTTAATTTTTCCTACCTTTTATAAAATATAATTCATTAATTTTAATTATTGTTCTGACCTTTTATAAAATATGATCGCTTAATTTCTGTTCAATTTTGCCAAACATTTGTAAAATATATTTTCCTTCATATTCATTATTGTGCTGACTGTATATATTATATAACTCCTTATTTAATTTTTTTATTTTGCCAGCCTATTTTAAAATATATTTCCCTTAATTTTAATTGTTGTTTTGATCCTTTATAAAATATATTTCATTCATATTTGTTCATTTTGCTGATCTTTTATTAATAAAATACCTTAATTTTTGTTCATATGCTGACCGTTTATATAATATTATTACTTAATAATGTTGATCAATGTTTTGACCCTTTGTAAAATATAATTTTTAAATGTATAATTCCTTCATTTTTGCTTACTTGTCCAACCTTTTATAATAATAATATATTATTGTTAATTTTGATAACCCTTTACAAATATATTTTCTTTAACCTTTAACTTTGGTCATTGTTCGGACCTTTTAATAAAATATAATTCCTTTATTTTTGTTCATGTTGCCGACCGATTATAAAATCTATTCTCTTGAATGTTCTCCTTCGTCAAGGTTCGTCTCCTCCTGCGGCCCAGCAAGAGCATCCTTCACGGTCTTCTCACGATCAGAACCGTTCTCGTTCCCACGAGCCCGAGACACACGGCCATCAGCGGCGGTCTCAGGTCCTCTCCGACCCCTGTGTGCGCGCCCGGCCCCAGTCCATCAGATCCCCCAAGGGCCCCTCCAAAGGCGGCCAGTCTGCGGCCAAACCCAGCAAGTGCCACGGCTTCTATCCGGCGGGTCAGGATGTGTACCATCTGCCTCAGTCCTCCACGGGTCTCCAGCACAGCCACAGCAAGAGATCCAGAGCCAGAGCCAGAGAACAGGCGCTGTCGCCCTCCAAACATCCCTCGCCCGTCACCGAACACAGCGCAGGGTCTGTGCTCCCTGTGGTCCAGCGACACGAGCACCATCATCATCACGAACACCATCATCATCACCACTACCACCACTACCATCAGACATGACTTCACAGACACAGAGAGTCCAGGTCTCTACGCCCGTCAGGTAGAGCTGCACGATTATTAGAGGTCTGACGATAAATCAATTCATGGAAACTGGTATGAAAGTGCTCAAGCGGTGTGTGCGTGTCAGGAACTGGAAGCAAGCAGTGTCCTCTGCTGTTAAAAACTAAGCTCAGAATCGATTCAAGAGAGACTCGCGATCATTCAGAAAATCACAGAAGCGACACAGGAGTCGATTAATCGGCACACCGCCGACGATTAATCGTTGAAAGATCACGAGTCAAACACACACGCGATCTCATCTCTAAATGACAAGGATTGGTCCGTGTCTGTTAAATCTTTGGAAAAGTTTAACTTTAAAAGTTTATAGTTCGGATATAAACATTGATGTCTGTGGTTGCGATCAAAATAGAGCAAATCTCGGCTTTTGAAAGTAATTGTGCTTTTAATAACGTTCGTGTCGATTGCAAAATATGTATTTGTCATTGAATAATTAATTGAAGAGATTCGTTCAAAAGCGCTGATTCATCCAGTAATGAAACAAGTCATTGAATCTTTCTTTCAAACCAATTTTGCATAATTTTAATATATACACACATACAGGTGCATCTCAATAAATTATAATGTCGTGGAAAAGTTCATTTATTTCAGTAATTAAGCTCAAATTGTGAAACTCGTGTATTAAATAAATTCAATGCACACAGATTGAAGTAGTTTAAGTCTTTGGTTCTTTTAATTGTGATGATTTTGGCTCACATTTAACAAAAACCCACCAATTAATTTACACCAATAAATGAACTTTTCCACGACATTCTAATTAATTGAGATGCACCTGTATGTATTATATATATATATATATATATATATATATATATACGCATTCAAAGTAAACGTTTGTATTATATATCTGTGTCTACTGTGTATATGTATTATGTATAAATACACACACATGCAGTATATATTTAAGAAAAATATATAATGTTTATATATTTAATATATAATATAAATTATATGAATATAGATATGTAAATATTTTCAAAATGTATACTGCATGTGTGTGTGTATATATAATAAATATACACAGTACACACAGATATGTTATGTAAATAATATTATGTAAAAATCGTTTGAATGCACTACTATATATACTGTATATATATATAATTTGCATGAATTATTAAAAATGTTAATATATATATATATATATTTAATAATTTGTGAGAATTAATTAAACACTTAAATAGGCTGCAGCATTTAATACTTTGTCACAAGCCTCTAGTAAATTACATATTATTTTAAGTTCAGAATCGTGATCTCTTAGACAATAAAAATAATGATCTTAATCTATCTAGACTCGTGCAGCTCTACCGTCAGGTTTGTAACGGTCATTTCTGTTCTGCAGAATGAATGTTCAGCGAGTAATTCTATAAAAGCATACAGTTAAAGTCAGAAGTTTACACAGATCTTGCAGAATCTGCTAAATGTGGATTATTTTACCACGTAAGAGGGATCATACAGAATGCATGCTATTTAGTACGGACCTGAATAAGATATTTCACACATAAAAGATGTTTACATGTAGTCCACAAGAGAAAATAATATGAGGGACTCATATGCAACTATTACAGAAGATTCAAACATTCACTGATGCTCCAGAAGGAGAAATCATCATTAAGAGCCGGGGCGTGAAAACTTTTGAATTTGAAGATCAGGGTAAATTTAACTTAATTTGTCTTCATGTAACTATCTTCTGTAGCTTCTGAAGGGCAGGACTAAATGACAAAATATGATATTTAGGTAAAACAAGAGGAATATACACATCTTCATTCTGTTCAAAAGTCTTCACGCCCCGGGTCTTAATGCATGTTTTTTTCTTCTGGAGCATCAGTGAGTGTTTAAATCTTCTGTAATAGATGAATATGAGTCCCTCCGTCGTCCTCGGTGTGAAAAGATGCATCTCAAAATCATACAGTCATTGTTGGAAAGGGTTCAAATACACAAAAATGCTGTAAAACCAAAGAATTAGTGTGAGCTGAAGGATGTTTCTGAAGAACAGCAGACCGTTGAACTGTTCAGGACAAACAAGAGACTCATGAACAACTATCACTAAACACACACACAGCTGTGGATCATTCAGATAATAACTCAGTATTAATAATCAAGGGGGTGAAAACTTTTGAACGGGGTCATTTTATAAATTCAACTATTATTGTCTCTTGTGGACTACATGTAAACATCTTTTATGTGATTTATCTTATTCAGGGCAGTACTAAATAAACAATAGCATGCATTATGTATGATCCTCTTACTTGGTAAAATAATCCACATTTAGCAGATTCTGCAAGATCTGTGTAAACTTGACTTCAACTGTATATCAGATCCTCAGAAATCTGCTCTGCTCAAACTCAGGCACTTATTACGTTTATGAACTATATTGTGATCATTTACACAACGAACGGAATGAAAATAGAGCTAAAGTTAGTCATTGCTGACCGTTTACATGAAGACATCAACTTCTGTTGGTATTTTTTAACCATCTTTTGACATTTTGTTTATGCTTATACAGATCTGTGCAATTTTATCAAGTGTGATTTAGAGAGATCAACCAACAGCACAAAACATAATGAAACTGCGTTTTGTTAATTAAAATGATTTTACAAAAGAGCAAAGTGATATTGAGGACACTAGAAAATAAATATACATCTGTTATCAGTAAAACACACAACACGCGTGCGCACGCACGCACGCACATAACACCCATGTGCACACACACACAAACGCACACGTGCACACACACACACACACACACACACACACACACACACAAATATTTGGAATAATTAAGATTTTTTATGTTTTTGAAAGAAGTCTCTTTTGCTCACCAAGGCTGCATTTATGTGTAAAAACTGTAATATTGTGAAATATTATTACCATTTAAAATGACTAATTTCTATTGTGATATATTGTAAATTGTCATTTATTTCTGTGATGCGCAGCTGTATTTTCAGCATCATTTCTCCAGTCTTCAGTGTCACATGATCTTCATAAATCATTCAAATCATAAGAGACTTATAATTGAAAATATATCAAATCTTTATTATTCTAAAGTTTTCCCTGGTAGCGTATATATGTATATATACATATTTAATTTGAAACATTTCAATTAGAGACCAGGGAAAATAAAAACAGCAATCAAACCATTTGAAATGATTTAAAATCCACTTGATTGCAATAAAGGAAACGAATGTGATTTGCATCTTTCAGATTTGATCCAGTATATTCAGACATGCATGAATGGGGTCATGACCCCATAATATTGAAAATGATCATCTCTCAGATGTCTCTCTGTCACTCAGATGTGGTTTTGTGTGGCGTATTCTTCTCAGGTGAACAGTGCTGCTCTGTAGCTTTTCTGGGGAAAAAAGGCTATTTCTCCTTTGGACTGAACGAGGAAATATCACCACTGCCAGTTTGAATGCTAAAATATCCTTTAGGTTTAAAAATAAAGACTATATGAATATAAACATTTTACTGTATACTGCATATGCATATTTATCATGGTTTATATGCATTTGTTTTTTTATATATATTTTAATAAAATACATCTGATGCATTTGACGTCTGTCTTTCATTCTCTCAATCAGAGAAATGTATAAACTGACTTAACTTTCTGTTGTTTGGTTATTTTTGACTGAACATTGTTTTTTGGATTTTTATTTTTGATGTATGCACTTAAAAAACCTGTTCCGAAAATATATTATAGAATGATAAAATCTGTTAAAAATACAAAAAAATGTAATAAAAAACTTTTACAAATTAAAATATAGAACATAATAAAAAAACTACTTTTTATTCAACACGCGAAAATAATTCATTTGAAGTAAACAGCAAAAAGCATTAAACTATATATTAGAAAATAAAATGTTCCAGCATTAAAAGAAAATGTCTGCATTCTGAAAATGTTACGAAATCATAACAAAGACATTTGAGAAATGTATAAACTGACTTTCTGTTGTTCGGTCATTTTTAAACTGAACATAGTTTTTTGGATTTATTTTTTATGCATGCACTTGCTATGTGAATAAAAAACCTGTTCCGAAAATATATTTTAGCATCATAAAATCTGTTAAAAACACAAAATATTACATTAAAAAAACATCAACAAATTAAAATATAGAACATAATTTTAAAAAAGTAACTTTTTATCCACCACGCGAAAATAATTCAGAAGTAAACAGCAAAAAGCATTAAACTATATATAAATATATATTAGAAAATAAAATGTTCCAGCATTAAAAAAAATGTATGCATTCTGAAAATGTTACGAAATCATAACAAAGACATTAGAGAAATGAAAAGGCAAGAACCATGCGTTTCTTCATAGAGACCCCTGTTAAAGTAAAGACTTGAGATATAATGAAGCTCTTCAGTATACAAGAAGAAATAGAGAAGAGCGTGTTCTCTGTCAGTCTGAGGAGACTCAAATAGGCCTCACATGTCTTTTTTATTTCTACTATGACACTTGTTGCTCCGATATCTTTTTTGGAACAACATTTAAAGCTTTTTGTGAAGTAGTTTCAATGCATTCAGTACATTTCCGAAGAGCAGAACACAAGGCCTTAACGCGATGTGTCAGACCAGAACTGCGTATAAGACGTTTTTTGAGAGCGGGCCAGTGAGGATTTAATCGGGGGCCAAATAAGGACCCCAGCCGCGCCACACAATAACAGCAGTGAAAGCGAGGGGAGGGGCGCAGAAATGCAAATGCAGCTACTTTGTGCTGCGCGAGAGAACCTCCTCTGCCATTGACAGCGAGCTGCTTCAGTCGGATTGGGTGGAAGTTAGGAAATAATGTCAGTTTAGCGTCGCACTTTCACACGCTCACCCGCATTCCTTCAGCGCGACGGACGCGCGCGGAACTGACGCGCCGCGATGCACAGCCTATAGAGAAGGTAAGAGAGCGATGTCTACAATCCTCCACCGGACAAACTCAACATGCAGAGTGTTGAACACGTGCATGAGATGACAAAACATACCATTTTTATATCTTAATTACCATGGGTAATATATAATAACACGTATTGTATTGTGCGGTAGCTGGTGTGCTGAGACCTTGCAGTACATCTTAGGCTGGTTTAAAGCATTATTTCTGCAGGGAATCTTTCTGTGATCATATGCAGTGCATGCTGAGGAAAGTTTGGCTTTCTTGGCTGATATATGTGTCGCTGGAGCACAAAAGCAGTCATAAGCAGCACAGCTATATTTATAGCAAAATCCAACAATACATTGTATGGGTCAAAATTACCCTTTTATCTTTTATGCCAAAAATCATTAGGATATTAAGTAAAGATCATGTTGCATGACGATTTTGTACATTTATACCGTAAATATATTTTTGGTGAGTAATATGCATTGCTAAGAATTAATTTGAACAACTTTAAAGATGATTTTCTCAATATTTAGATTTTTTTGCATCCTCAGATTCCAGATTTTCAAATAGTTTTTTAGTATCTCAGCCAAATATTGTCCTATCATAACAAACCATACATCAATGGAAAGATTATTTATTCATAAACCTCATTGTCCAAAAATGAAACCTTATGACTGGTTTTGTGGTCCAGGGTCACGTATGGTTAGTGATAGATTGATATATATCATCCAGGCCGATTAATCAGGCGATATTTGATTATTTTGAGAATGTATTAATGCACAATTGGAAATGCCCCCCCCCCCCCCCCCCCGCATGCGAGATAGGAACTAGTTAAGTTATAAAACTTAATTAATGTTTTTCTCCATGTTCTCTAAACTTTACTATGATTTAAATGACTAACTCTAAAATGATTTTATCTTTATTCTTGGTTATGCAAACGCCAAGTTAACAATCCATTTGACCATTTTGCAAACATTGTGGGAACGTTACTTTTAAATGTTATCTGCATGTTTTGAAACAAGAAGTAACATTTTAAACAGCGTTAGATGAGCGTTCAGGGCATGAACAAGGGAGAAATAATGTTTAGTGCTAAAGTTTTAGAACTATTATGAATTATTAAAGACCAGAGATAACTTTGATGAACGTTCTAATGTTACTGTTCAGAATTTAACAGATGTTTTCCTGTTATTTTGTGAATATGGGGTAAATATCATGTAAAATCATTTTAATTTAATTGCTGCAGTCTTGTGTCTATATCTTATCATTGATAGTGTATCGTGCACCTGTTCTCTAAACATCTGCATCCGCTGTACTGAGCACTTCTGCTGAAGATTGTCTTGTTCATGCATCCTCTTGTTCTATAGAGACTGTTGTGCTAGTTTGCACGACTAAGCCTCTCTTGGGAAAATGTGATTATCTGCAGCTCCGACTGGCATTCAGACGCACGCATGAGAAAAGCTCTGCGACACAATAGAGGCGCTGGGAGTTTATCTGAGATGCTGAAGGGAGAAAGAGAACAGCTTAGATATTACAATACATGCATCTGCCTCATAACGGTCTGTGTGAAGAGAAGAGAGTTCATGTACAGTGCATATATAGCAGCGTTATTCTTTTAGCACATATGCATGTTTCTCAGCTGGCGAGCAACTGTTTGGTTGCGCCTGGGTATTTTGTTGCAGTGACATCAAAGAGCGAGTTGAACAATTGCCTCTTTCTGCCCTTCTACCCCCGCTGTCTCTCCCCGATTTCCACTTGATTAAGCTCCGAGCCTCTTGAGTTGAAAACGCAGGGAAAATGGTTCACTAATTTCAGGACTGGGCTTGCAAACAAAAACAGGGCCACTTTTTCTTTCCTCACTAATTGAACCGGGTACGGTTTTCTCTCCGTTTGCCTCTCGACCGGTGAATTTGAGGAGTTTGTAGGATTAATAAAACCACAGTAAAGTCAGAAGAAAGGACATTTTGTGCATAAAAGTTGCATTTGTCTTTATCTGCTCACGCTTAGCCTGCTGGCTTTTACTCAGCACAAGAAAAGACATGCAGATTTTCATGTTTGACACAATTATCAAATATTTACTGGCTGATGCTGATGAGACAGTTTACACTGTTTAGTCAAAGATTTTTGGAAACAGAAAAATATGAATTATGGTGGATGTTTAAATGTATTGATTTTGGTTGACGCTCAAATGAAGACAATGGCAGTAATATTTAAAAATGAGCGAATGTTGGCGGATGAATGAATACATTGGTTATTTTATCTCTAAGTGTGTAATTATGGTGATTATTATCTCTGTTCAGTGAGGTGGTAATTGTTATCACGTGGTTGTGTTTGAGTGTGTCGTGTCGTTAAGTGAATGATTGATGATCTCACACACATTAATGCAGATGTAATTTTCACATTCTGTGATTCAGAGCTCGTTAAATGCTGTTATTAACACTTTTATGATCATTTATGTGGGGAAATGTTATTGCTGTGCTAATGCAGATTATGTATTGTGTTTGTGATAGTTTGATACAGACAGTTTCTGTTACAGCTGCTGTGCTACAGACATGTAGAAAGGAGACATTTACATGCTTTGCTAATTCTGGTTATATAGATATACAATATTCAATATGAAATAATACAATGCATCTTATATTATAATATCACACTTTTTCAAATAAGTTACAGAAAGAAATGAACTTTTTCAAATATTCAATTTTTCTATATTTTTTTATAATATTTACCTATTATTATTAATATATATATTTAATATAATATTTGACCTGATATATATTTAATATTCATTGTGATATAAATATTAATTTTATTTATATAATTAATTTTTGATTATTAAATCTATTTTGTTTTATATAAATACAAATGATAAATATGTATATTTATATATCTTATATTATAATAAATATATATATATATATATAATTTATAAATTATGATGCATTTTATTATTTTTAATTTATATGTTTATATATATATATTTAAAATAAACACAAATATAGGCTTTTTAATAATGTTTACTATGTTAAATAAATAAATATTATATATATATTGTATTTTTACATAAGAAGCATTGATAAGTACCAAATCTGAGCTTGCAGATAATAAAAAAAGCAATGCATGAAATGAGATGTCAAGAAGGGCCGTAACAGAATCACATCTTGTGTGTTATTATGATCATACACTGTATGAATCCCGTTTCTTCAAGCAGTTGTTTGTGTACTGTGCAGTAAGTGGCCGGGCGTTCCCATGCATGCGTAACGCTCCACGCGCCTCCTCGTGCTCTTCTTCTGCCTCCTGCAACCAGAATACTAATGAGCCACGGCTCGAGGATGGAGGAAAGAGCATGTACATTGTAGAACTTTACGTTCTTTCTAGTAAAGACCTTGAAATAGTAATTCATGCACTGATTTCTTCGCGTTTGGATTAGTGTAATTCTTTGTACATTGGCCCTACCTCAATCTACACCGTCTCGATTACAGATGGTTTCGAAATGCAGCAGCCAGATTCTTAACAGGAACTAAGAACAGGGATCTTATCACTCATTGCACTGGCTCCCTATAAAACTTAGAGTCCACTTTAAGGGCCTTCTTTTGCATAATTCTGCCCCGGATTATATTTGTGACCTCATCAAGCCATATACAGCCTCTAGGTCTTTAAGATCTAGTGATCAGTTACTTTTATCTGTCCTCTGTTCACGTTGTAAAACAAAAGGTGTTCGAGCTTTCTCAGTAGTGTGCCCAAAGCTGTGGAACAGTTTGAACATTAGAGCTTCTCCATCACTGGATGCTTTTAAATCTGGCTTAAAGACATATTCTTAAGCATTTGAGTGATGTTGTGTATGTACTTAGTTTAAGGTGGTGTTTTAATGAAATTGCATTTGAATTGTTTTTGAAACTTGTTTTATTTTATGTTGTCTCCTCTTCCTTTCTCTTTTAAATTCCGTTATTTTCAATGTAAAGCGCTTTGGATCAACTACAGTTGTGTAAAACTTGTGCTCTATAAATACAATTTGCCTTGCCTTGCCTAAACATCAAACTATGAATGTTTGATGTGTAGTTTGGAGGAGATTGTATTCGTTTTAGTGGCATTGTGTTTGCATCTCCCTCAGAATTGGGTTCTTTTGCATTAAAAGCCCTTCATGGACTTCTATGTCATATTCTTGTTCACCACTAGGTGGAAGCTGCTTTCTGTGCTTATATCAGTCTGTCTTGTTTTGAGTGGAGGAGTGAAACCAGACAGACTTCCAAAGATGATGACGATGAAATCCAGGAGTTTAATGGCTAATAATATTTCTAAATCATATGTTAAAAAAAAACAATATTATAAACTATGTGACTAATTTCTGCTCCATCAGATGCTATTCCTCTTCTTTCTATCAAATAGCAAAGAGTTTGCTCAGAATTGTGGATCTGCATAATTCAAGTTTAGGTTTCTTCCCTCATTTTTTATTAAAGTTGAAGTGTGCAAAAATAGTGACTGTTTTCAAACAGGTTTCCTTTCATCCTCCACTGAGCAGAAAACATGTTGAAACAATTGCAGTTTCTTAAACATTTTGAGGTCTCGACCTACAAATGACTTATATATTCTGCATATTAAACCGAATATGAGGAAGTATTTTAACATTGGGACACTTTCCCCAGTTTATAAACCATCGTTGGAAACGTTTTGAAATGTTTCCTAAAATGATAAATGTCCCGATTTTCTTGTTGTGATTATAACATTATTGGAAGGTTGCAAAAATGTTTATTATAAAGTTTAACTTTATTTGACACAATATTTAAATGTTATTTTTAATAGTCCAAGACTGTTAAAATGTCCATGTTTTTTTTGCCATGATTACATAATTATATAAAGGTTTCTTAAAATGTATCTAACTTTATTTCACACAAAATATGATGTTATTTGAATGTTTAATTTTTTATACTCCAAGAACATTAAAATGTGATTAGAATGTTTCCTACACTGTTCTTACTTTCTCACTTAAAATATAATCACATTATTTTAATCTTTTTACTAATCAAAGACAGAAAAATGGGCCAGTTTTCTTATCGTGATTAGAATTGTATTAAATATTACTAAAATGTTTATTACAATGTTCTGACCCAAAATATAACATTATTTCAATGTTTTCTCTCAAAAATTGAAAAAAAAAAAACATCCTAAGGACCCTTCTGAGAAAGTTATTCTCAACGGTATTAGAATGTATCAAATATTATTACTATGATAACTCTATAAAACATTACTTTATGAATGTTTTGTCCTAACATTGATATAGGCTAGCTTTGATAAGCGTGCGTTAGCTTCGTCCTTTAGGTCCGTTGAATGAAACGTCTCTCTCTGATTTAGTGGGTGGTTTGTAGTATTCAGATCCAAGTGTATTTGGGGCGTTTAGCACAAACAGAGGTCTGATGACTGTCCAGATCCAGCTTGGGACAAACAGGAACGGAGACATTACACAGATAACGGAGCAAATGATCTAGTTTACGTAGGAGCAGCCGTTATGTGACATTGTGCCCCTAATTTGTGTTTGTAAAGTTTGTGACGTTTTGTTTGGATACAACCAAAATATTTTGATTTTTTATATGTTTTTGAAAGAAGTCTATTCTGCACACCAAGGTTGTTTATTTGATCAAAAATACTGTAAATATTATGAAGTGTTATTACAATTTGAAATAGATGTGAATATCTGTTAACGTGTCATTTATTTCTGTGTGCGCAGCTGTATTTTCAGCATCATTACTCCAGTCTCAGTGTCACATGATCTTCAGAAATCATAATAATATGCTGAGAAACATTTCTGATTGAGCCACTCAAAATTACAGCGAGGGAAAATTCTTTCACCGCGACAGGCCTACAACTTTATTCAACAATTCGTCTCCTCCGCGTCACCCTATAACGCCATTTTGGAGAGTATGCAACGTATGTACACGGTTCAATTATTTACATTTAGATTAAAGTGTAAACAATGTATCTGCGTGCATACATTGTTTATGTATGTGATACTCTCCAAAATGGCGCTATAGTGTGACGCAGATGATATGAAAGGCTAAATAAAGTCGTTATTTTTGTTTTCTTTGCACACAGACAGTATTCTCGTAGCTTCGTAATATTACGGTTGAACCGCTGATGTCCACGTGGATTATTTTAACGATGTCTTTGCTATGTTTCTGAGCCTTGATCGTGTTAGGATCCTTGTCGTCTATGGAGGGTATCATAGATCTAAAATATCTTCATTTGTGTTCTGAAGATGAACGAAGGTCTTACTGGAACGACGTGAGGGTGAACTATCCCTGTAGTGATGCAGCTTGTGCCGCGGGTCTCGACGAGCTGCTCTTGAGATACGGCTACTTCTCTGGAGACGAGTATAATTAACCCAAATGAAGACAGGAAGCACCTCGCCCGCGTGCTCCATCTTCCCTGCGGATCTGACGTCTCTGTTACGGTACGAGATGAAGTCAAGCGTGTCGTTATCACACGCTTCTCGAAGCTTTACTGGAAGCAACGAGGGGCCGTTTCCCGAAAGACCCCTCAATTATCTCCCAGCGTCCAGTACAAGGTCCTGTCATGCTTTTGAGTATTCACAAAGTTCAGCTAGACGCATCTAAAGATAAAGGACAAAAATATTGACATTTTCTGATGCAAAGCTAAAGGTATTGTGTTTATTTTAATACTGTGTGCATTTGTAAAATAATGCACTAATGTCACTACAACTAACTTATCGGTAACTTATTGGACTGTTCACACATTTGTAATGACCATTTCAATGTAATATTGTATGAATTTTTGAAATATCCCCAGGTTTCTTATTGTTTTTGCACATTTTGTGCACAATGATTTGACCAAACAACACACTAGCATCAAGTTTTTATTTTACTTTACTTTATTTTATTTTATTTATTTATTTTATTTTATTTTAAAACACCCTAGTATCAAGTTTTTATTTTAATTTACTTTATTTAATTTTATTTATTTTATTTTAAACACCTCTAGTATCAAGTTTTTATTTTACTTTACTTTATTAAATTTTATTTTATTTATTTAAACACCCTAGTATCAAGTTTTATTTTAATTTACTTTATTTGCTTTTATTTTATTTTATTTTAAAACCCCTAGTATCAAGTTTTTATTTAATTTACTTTATTTACTTTATTTTATTTTATTTTAAACACCCTAGTATCAAGTTTTTATTTAATTTACTTTATTTACTTTATTTTATTTTATTTTAAACAACCCTAGTATGAAGTTTTTATTTTAATTTACTTCATTTTATTTTATTTTATTTTATTTTAAACACCCTAGTATCAAGTTTTTATTTTATTTTAATTTACTTTATTTTTATTTTATTTTATTTAAACAGAACCCTAGTATCAAGTTTTTATTTTAACTTACTTTATTTCATTTTATTTATTTTAAACACCCTAGTATCAAGTTTTTATTTTAATTTACTTTATTTAATTTTATTTTAAACACCCTAGTATCGAAGTTTTTATTTTACTTAACTTTATTTCATTTTATTTTAAACACCCTAGGATCAAGTTTTTATTTTTATTTTACTTTACTTTATTTCATTTTATTTTATTTAAAAACACCCTTAGTATCAAGCTGTGCACTAGAAAATATCAAATGTAGTAGTTTATTTTGATTTGTCCTTTATCAATAATATCTGAAATGTAATACTTAATATCTGATAGGTGTTCGTTTCTAAACTATGCCCTTTTACTAATACTTCTAGTGAGTTGAACAAACACAGATTTGTTTTTTATAAATCTGATTAATTATGTGCTTGATGAGCAACACGACGCTTCAGCTTTTGATAAATATAGTTTGGTTCATCGAACTTTTCAAAGGTCATCAATCAATCAGATGAGTCTCGTCCACAGCTTCTCTAATAAACCCTCCTGAGATATCTTCCCTGAAGCGTCTGTTCATTCCTCCATCTCTGACTCGCTCGCAGTGAAATCTCCACAAGCCCTCGGCGAGTTAGTCCTGCATACATTCCTCCAGCGTTAGCCTGTAATTTCAGTAGATGAAAGACTGGACCATCCAGGTGTTTGATATCTCTTCCTAAATCACAGACCTGGACTAAACGCCACATTTCACTCCTGTTCACTGGAGAGCGAAGGGAGTATTCGTAGCACAGTTAAAAGCAGTAATTCATCCTCATCCTCATGCTTTAGGGTTGACATCATTGCGACTGGTTATCGTGGCTCTTGAAAGTGAAAGCTTCTGTAGAGGTGTGTGTCACTGAATGTGGTGAATGGTGCAGCTGTGGCAGGGTTGATCGATGTGTGAAGGAGGAGTTGTGTCTGGATCTAAACACCTGCAGGTTGTTTGAGTGTTTCCTGTAATCCATGTGATAATACAGCCTGACATCTGCTCTCATCTGGGTTCAGTGAGGACAAGCTACGTGTGTGTTCCGCTGTTCACACGGCATTTACTGATCAGAAATACAGGAAAAATCACTAATATTATCAGAATTTAAAACAGCGGTTTTCTATGTGAATATCTGTTAAAATGTCATTTCTGTGATCAAAGCTGTATTTCCAGCATCATTACTCCAGTCTTCAGTGTCACATGATCTTTCAGAAATCATAATATACTGAGAAACATTTCTGATTATTATCAATGTTGAAAATATTGTGCTGCTTCATAATTTTTATGGAGACTGTGATACATTTTATTTTTCAGGATTCACAAATGAATAGAAAGTTCAAAAGAACAGTGTTTATTTGAAAATAAATATTTTATAACATTAGAAATGCATTTACTCTAATCTGATCAATATAATACATCATTGATTAACAAAACTAGTATTAATTTTCTTTAAAAAAAATAATAATAATCTTACAGACTCCTAAAATAAATCCTGAATTTTGTCACATTAGATGCAAAAAATCAAGCCAAAGCAGCATCTGCAATATATTTATTTAACATTTTTTAAAATAATTTTCAGTGGTCTCTTTGTCTTCACTGGACGTTTTGTCTTCTTTTTCAATGATACAATCTTCAATTATTCAATGATTTATTGAAAATACCCCCCCCCCCCACACCCGATTTCTTTGCTTTGAATTTGTTAGAATGTAAAAACACTGATAAATGGATTGTGCTGATGCTCATCTTTGACCTATAATGGCTGAAGATAGCGTTCTATAGTAAGCGTGCTCACTTCAAGGCTCAGTGTTCCTCTGTGTTCCTGTGGCTCAGTGGTAGAGCATCGCGTTAACAGCGCAAAGGTTGTGGGTTCGATTCCCAGGGAACACGTGTACTGACAAAAATATGTATAGCCTGAATGCACTGTAAGTCTCTTTGGATAAAAGCGTCTGCTAAATGCGTAAATGTAAATATAAGGCTTTGGCAGAGAGGGTGTGGAAGAGAGATGACACGAGCAGATAGGACGCGAGCGTCACGCCCGCTGAAGAGCTGCAGGATCTCAGACTGACTTTAGCTTCATGTTCTCCTCAGACCACCCGGAGTGACTGAGGAACATGTTGTGTCTGAGCTCGGCGCTCCGGATCAAACCACAGAGACCGGAGAAGGTGAGACATGGCTTTCTGCGTTCGTTTTTATTCCTATTTACAGTACAGTTTCATATTTCTGTTTTAATGTACATTTTAGCTGAAGTTTGAGTCATTTTATTGTGTTTTTTTGTGTGTAATTGTTTCTTTTTTTATGTCTATATAGTGTTTATTCAGTTTTAGTTTTATTTGGTACATCAATTAAAATTGAATTACAATGAGAAATGTAATGCTTTGGGTTTCTATGTTATTTTTTATTGTAGTTTTTAATTAACATTTTGAGGTTATATAGTTTTTCTTTTAATTTAAATCTTTTTAGTTTTTAGTAAATGTTTTTGTTTTATTTACATTTTTAATTGAATTGTTTTAATATGTTTATATCATTTTAGTTTTATTTAAAAAAAAAAATATATATAATTAATATTTAAATTTTAACTAATGTTGTTTAATTTTGTTGTGTGTTTTTGTTGTAATTTTTTTTTTTTTTTTTTTGTCTATATCATTTTATTAACATATATATTTCAGTTTTAGTTTAACTTTAACTAAGAAACTGCTTTGGCAACTAGCTGAAATAAAATGTTAAATATATTAAATATTTTTATAAATATACACTATAAAATGTTTTTTAAAAATTACATATATTTTGTCTTCTCTATTTCAGTTAACATTTATTCAGTTAAAGTTAACAATAACTTTACTACATTTATTTATGTATTTTGGAGCCACATTTTTATTGTATCCACAGAAGAAAATTGCAGCCAATTCAAATGCATTAATTTCAACACAAATTCTCACCTGCGATTAATCTCACAAAAATGACAGTATAATGTTACGTACTCTTCATAGATGTTCATTTGGAATGTTATTTTGTGACCATAGGCTGTGTTTACTGGCCTTAACCTCAGCGTTTAGAGGCTTGAACTGTGTGTTTGGGTCAAGTTTTCCTTCTCCATGTGGTCTGTGTGTTAATCACATTCCCTCAGGAGTGTGTGTGTGTGTCTTTCTCTGTGTGTGTGTGTGTGTCTTTCTCTGTGTGTGTGTGTGTGTGTGTCTGTGTGGTGTGTGGTGTGTGTGTGTGTGTGTGTGTCTTTCTCTGTGTGTGTGTGTGTGTGTACCCGAAACCCTCGCTTCTCCAGCCACCTGTGCCTATAGAGAAGACGCAGCTTTTGTGTTCACAGCTCCGTATGTCTGAACACACACTCGACAGGTGCCAGTCAACCCGGGAGCTCCTCTGTGCGCAAATATGTTCACTACTGCTCACAAGTTTGGAATTATTCAGATTATTCCGTCTCTGCTGCTCACCAATGCTGCATTAATTTGATTAAAAAATGTACAGTAAAATTGTGAAATATATGTACAATTCAAAACAACTTTTTCTATATGAACGTGTAATTTATTTCTGTGATGCGCAGCTGTATTTTCAGCATCATTACTCCAGTCTTCAGTGTCACGTGATCTTCAGAAATCATAAGAATATGCTGCTTCTAATAGATGTTTTATATTCATCAAAAAATCCTAAAAAGATGTATCACGGTTGATAATAATTAGAACCATTATTAATAAATAATCCTCAATAATAATTTAATGATTGAACAGCAAACCAGTATATTATTATGATTTCTGAAGATCATGTGACACTGAAGACTGGAGTAATGATGCTGAAAATACAGATTTAATCACATAAATAAATTACAGTTGAACAGATATTCACATAGAAGACACTTATTTTGAATTACACAAATATTTGACCATTTTTACTGTATTTTTAATAAATGTAATGCATCCTTGGTGAGCAGAAGAGACTTCTTTCAAAAACATATAAACACATTTGACTGGTAGTGTAAATTGTAGTCTCGTATAGCCGGCTGTTAAACGTATTATTATTATAAATTTTTTTTGGCTGGTTAGTTTAGTCAGTTAACCCTGATGCTGGTAAATACTGTAACTACACCATTTTGGAACAAAACAAACTGTAATCAAATGCATTTTAAGTGTGTAATGCATTTCTTCACATGGTGACTATTGCAAGGCCATCGATTAAAATTGAGCAGATTGTATCATATTTGTTTTGTTTATGTGTCCCGTTTAGTGCTGGGTTTATCTGAAATAGTTATTATCACAATAATAGACTGGCGCGGCGTGGGAGTTGGGGGGGGGGGGGGGGGGGGGGGGGTTATAAACAAAGCAGAATATAGAGATTTACAGCCGGTTGCAACAAACCACTAACGTTATTAACCCATTAGTGATGATAATACAATTATAACTCAGGTCTTTCTCAACTTAAACGCTTTGTTGCTGTTTACTTGCAAACAAGCACCTCAAACATTAAAATGAAGCAATAATGTGATGAATATATGTCCATTTTCTTACTAGATTTGTCCTTTATTAGTTTGGATTGAATTGTTTGATTGAAAATGCAATGATAAAATCACATATATGAATATCGCTGTATAATATCCTGCTTTCCTCAGCCTTGTGGGACAGGCTTCTGTCCGTTAGCCGTCTTGTTTGGACTGAGATTGATGAATGTTTGAGTCTGTCCTCACCAAACACTGAAAGTGTGGTTAAATATAAGGCCTGGTCCGTTATCTCCATGTGCTCTAAACAGCGTTTGACCGAGAGGTCGAGTCGTTCCCGTAGAAGGACATACTGCGGCTCGTGTGTGTTTTCTGAATCTATACCTTCATCCTTGATAATCTGCTTCCCAAAATACTCAATACACACTCGGATCGGCCCGGACTACCCTTAAAGACGTTTATTCAAGTGTGCTATTAGTAAAGTTGTTTTAAACTAAAAACAGGAAAGTCTACATTTAATGTACTTCTCAGAAATATACTTAAAGTTGCTTAACTTGACTTATACTTATACGTGTTTTCATTGATATACTGTAGGAGGCGCTAGTACGCATCTTCTGTACAGAATTTCCAAAAAACACAAGTGAAGAAGAAACCGAAACAACAGATGCTTCCACACATAATCTAACACGATCATCAGACATAAAACTGTAACGTTATGAATAAAACCTCACTAATGAAGAGGTAATAATGACTGTCAAGCTTCGGGATGTTGATCGATCCATCTACGTTTTGATTATCATTCTGAATCCAATTCATAGTCTTTTTCAGCTTTTTGTTCACTGTGTTTATTTATTAAACAAGTGTTTATAAAAAGAATGCATGAAGCTAGAATACAATATTTTTGTTTACAAGCAGATTCTGCAGTTCTTTCTTTTGATGTTTTGTATGTTCAGATATCCATTTAACAAAATATATACAAATTAATACCTAAATAGGGAAATAGTAGTATACTTAAAGTATGATGTAAAGTTCACTTAAAAAACTTACGAGTATACTTGCAGTATAAAACTACTAAACTAGTAGTTTACTGAGACTATACTTCAAAGTGTACTAAAAATGCCACTACAAGTATTTAATTATTAAACTATCAGTATTAGTTCACTTCAACTTGAGTTACAACTCCCCTAGAGTAAAACCCAAAAAGTTGAGTTTTACCGTTTTTGAATCCATTCAGCCGATCTGGCGGGAGCACTTTTAGCTTAGCTTAGCATAGATCATTGAATCGGATTAGACCGTTAGCATCGCACTCAAAAATGACCAAAGAGTTTCGATATTTTTCCTATTTAAAGCTCGACTCTTCTGTAGTTACATCGTGTACTAAGACTGACGGAAAATGAAAAGTTGAGTTTTACCGTTTTCTGGTGGGAGCACTTTTAGCGTAGCTTAGCATAGATCATTGAATCCGATTAGCCCGTTAGCATCGCACTCAAAAATGACCGAAGAGTTTCGATATATTTCCTATTTAAAGCTCGACTCTTCTGTAGTTACATCATGTACTAAGACTGACGGAAAATGAAAAGTTGTGTTTTTCTAGGCAGATATGGCGAGGAACTATACTCTTATTCCGGCGTAATAATCCGTAATAATAAACAGAGGTTTGCTGCCGTATCATGAGTGCAGCGGCGCAATGATATGACGCAGCGGCTGAAAGTAGTCCCTTGCTGTATCATACCTAGTTACCTAGCTGTCAGTTTATTTCTGTTTTTATGTCTCCTAAGGATTTTATAGGAGAAACATCTGAGACAGTTAAATTAACCAATTAATTAATTTAATTAAGTCTCTTGAGCTACAGATGAGCAAACTTTAAGTTTTTTTTTTTCTTGATAGAAAGTCTTCTCTCGGGTGTTTCTCCTGGAATAAAGCCTGGAAATATCATACGTTTAATATTTGTTTTATTAAGATTATTGGAATATGCTGTACAAGAAGTTTAATTCAGTGTGTTTACTTTCTAATTTACTGTGACATTTCTAGCAATTCCTGCATGACATTATTATTTTTTCCCTGTGTATAATTTCAGGAAATATCTCAAAATTGTCGTGCGGTTGACTCCATTTATTTCTATTTTTATTTCTCCTAAGGATTTGTAGAGTAAACATCTGAGACACTGAAATAGCTAATAATGATTGTTTTTTCGAGTCTGTTTCCCAAAATACACACTCAGATCTAGGAAGGAAAAATCACCAATGCAATCTCTCAATTGCTTTCTAGGAAGAAATGTGATTACAGCAAATGAAGACTTTTCAGATGATTCTCCTGAAAAAACGTCCCAGTTAAACTCTAATGGCTGCAGGAAAAATATCTACTTTCCATGCAATTATCTACATTTGTTTCTAATTTTATTTATCCTAAAGACTTGTAGGAGAAACATTTGAGACACTTACATTAATCTGAGCTCCATTAAAAAATTACATTAAAAGATAAAATGACAAATTTAAGATTTTAACGGTAACGGCTAAAGTAAAAATGGTTAACGGCAAATTCTTGTAAAATTTACAGGGAATAACCGTAATCTGACCGTTTCTTCTTTGTTTTTTCTTATCAGTTATGTTTATTATGGTTGTATGTTACATCTAATGTTGTTAAATTAATGTTTATTACATATTTCAGTTGAATGAGTCTCACCATGATGGTGTTTACTGCTTGTGTAAATCACGCTGTGCACCTTCTACATGTTATTATTAAAAGCTGTTTGTGATGGGCTTTGGTTGTTCATCGTGTGACTTTCTCATCACCTCTGACTTATGGTGGTTATCAATTTCAAAGTACGAATTTCAAAGGTACAAAACAGATTTCAGTACTTCAGAAAGTTGGTATATTAACATTATATCAGTTCATGAAATTACGGTATTTAACTGTAAATTTAAGTCAAAACTGTAAAACCTGTTTTTAGGCAACCACAGCTGCCGTTTTTTAACTGTACATTTTACAGATGTTTTTTTTTACAATGTATGGAATAATGAGTGTTTTCGGAGTATGTTTCCCAAAATACACAATACACACTGGTCCTTGGTCGAGTCGCGTCCGTCTGATATCAGGCTTCTGTCTGTGCTTCTCACACTCCCACAGCAGAGGAGACTGCATTCCCAGACCAGCTGTGTGTGTGTGTGTGTGTGTGTGTGTGTGTGTGTGTGTGTGTGTGTGTGTGTGTGTGTGAGAGAGAGTGTGTGTGAGAGAGTGTGTGTGTGTGTGTGTGTGTGTGTGTGTGTGTGTGTGTGTGTGTGTGTGTTTGTGTGTGTGTGTGAGAGAGAGTGTGTGTGTGTGTGTGGTGTGTGTGAGAGAGAGAGTGTGTGTGTGTGTGTGTGTGTGTGTGTCTCTGTGTGTGTGTGTGTGTGTGTGTGTGTGTCTCTGTGTGTGTGTGTGTGTGTGTGTGTGTGTGTGTGTGTGTGTGTGTGTGTGTGTGTGTGCTTTCTCAAGGCCATGTGAGCTGCTCAGAGCACTAATGTGTGTTTCTCTGCTTGACGTCTGCAGACTCACATCCACAGGATCTAGAGAGGATTCACACACTGACCGCTGGATCTAGAGATTCATCTTTGTGAGTACAGTGCGCTTTATGTTCCAGATCCATTGCATAGCTCATGGGATCAGATCTGTATTATAATGTTGTGTGTTTAATTAGGGGAGTCGTGTTCAGAGATGTTGTAAAATGCTCTTGTGACAAATTATAGCAATGCACCAAGTCACAGTTGCCTGGCCGAATAATTGTTTGTTTATATTATTAATATTAAAACAGTTATTGATATATTGGACATTGCTGATGTCATGAGTTTATAAAAACAAGAGCCAATCAAAGCTGTGCATTTCAGCTCTTCTGTTATACTTTAGAAAGTTGTGTGTGTTTTTAATGTTTTTGAAAGCGGTCTCTTCTGCTCACCAAGGCTGCATTTATTTGATGGACAATACAGTAAAAATTGTGAAATATTATTATAATTTTAAAAGCTGTTTCTTATGCGAATTTCTGTTAAACTGTAATTTATTTCTGTGATGCGCAGCTGTATTTTCAGCATCATTACTCCAGTCTTCAGTGTCACATAATCTTCAGAAATCATTCTAATATACTGATTTGCTGCTCAAGAAACATTTCTGATTATCATCAATGTTGTGCTGCACAATATTTTTGTGGAAACTGATACATTTTATTTTCAGGCTTCACAGATGAATAGAAAGTTCAGAAGAACAGAATTTATTTGAAATCGAAATCATTCAACATTGGACATTTAACATTAGAATGCTTTAATGGCACTTTCAAACACTTTAATGCATCCTTACTGAAAACAAATTATATACAAATGTTTTTAACTTATTGACCCATAATGCTGGTAACTCTAGAGTTAGAGGTCTTTTTCTCAGAAGCAGAAACTGATGCAAGATTGGAGACTTGCCCTGCGTCCCAATGTGCATACTATCCACCCTATCTGCCCTAAACCGTATAGAAAATGTATAATATCACAGAATTTAGGATGGATAGTATGCACATTGGGACGCAGGCCGAGTCTATATTTAAATCTCATTGCTTTTTAAGAGAAAGCATCTCATGTGTGAGGTTTCTTTCCTGTGGCCTGTGATGCATTGAGACGTATAACTTTAGGCAGCAGATGACTGACCGCAGCTTTGAGTGACTGTTTTAGTGGTCAGGACGAGTGTGGCAGCACAGGAAGGGTGCAGTAAAGCGCGGGTGGCCTGCAGTGAGATCAGGGCGTCACATTCCTCAGCAGGGTGAGCGTGTGTGACGTCAGACTGACTCCATGTATGGCAATCACAGAGACGTGTGTGTGTGTGTGTGTGTGTGTGTGTGTGTGTGTGTGTGTGTGTGTGTGTGTGTGTGTGTGTGTGTGAGTGTGTGTGAGTGTGTGAGTGTGTGTGTGTGTGTGTGTGTGTGTTTGTCGGCATGTCTCATTTAGGTCACAATATGTGAACCCTCCGAATTACAACATGGGCCGTGACGTTATGTTTATTTTAAGCATGCTGCTGCAATTATGTGTAGGTAAAACTTAGATTATTGGAATATGTTTTACAAGAAAATACTGTTTCAGTTGTTCTATGTAATATCTGATACATTTTCTAGCAATTTCTGGGTGAAAATTGTTCCACCGAGTTGTTTTCAGCAGAGCATCGGCAAACATCAGTTTAATTTGCAGCATTTTCTAGTTTGTAGTTCTGAATTAAAGAAGTGCTGTTTTAATATGATATAAGTAGCACAAGATTATTTTCGAAAACTACATTTATTAAAAAAATGTTCATTGATATACATCTGAAATTAATTAAATAAATACAAAATATTAAATATTATTAAAGACAAACATAAAAATAACATTGAAATGTTGCCTTGGCTATAAATATAAATTATTATAAAATTTTGAAATAATTAAAATTGACTTAAACTTAGTGAAACTAAGAAATGTTTAATTGGCTACTAACTAAAATAAGTTCAATTTGAAGAATAAGTATTAACAAATTATATCTATCTAAAAAATAAAACTGAATTAAAAATAAATAGTAATATTTAAACTAATAAAAATGACAAAGTACGTAACACATTTACTAGAAATTAAACTATAATGAAAATGAAAACTTAAAATATGAAAATAAACCTAATTATTGATTGAGTATATTATATATATATATATATATATATATATATAATTATTATTATTTGTGTGTGTGTGTGTGTGTGTGTTTACGAAAATTCATATAAATAAAATAAACAATAAAATAATTTGTGTAATTATTTATATTTGACCGCTAACATTTTTGCAAATATTCAGACAAATGCAAATATTTAAAATATAAAAATACACCTTATTAAAAATATTGATTAAAAACGGACTAATATGTCTATTAAAATGGCACTGAAGCAGCTATCATTGAGACGTGTCTTTCTTTAGAATGAGTGTGAAATATGACCAGGATCAGTTCTTGATGCTTCATTAGACTCCATCATAGAGTCATCGTCTCATTAGAATAACATGTAACTAATCATCTGATTTTATGGATTCTCTTGGTTGTTTTAAAGACGCTGTCAGATGTTTGAATAGATGAGCGCTGTTTTCTGCTTCTGTGGACACGGCTACACATGAGTTATGATTATGGGAAAGCGAGCAGGGCTGCTGGGGATAGTTTATGTTAGACGTGTTATCAGATGCTGCTGTCACCGGGGAGGCTCTTATCTGGTTCTCTGCATCTCACAAAATGGGCTTTCTACATTTGAAGAATGTATTTTTGAGATATTTTCAGCAGCTGCTTTTGAACAACAGGAAGTGACATGTTGATGGCAGAGCTGTGTGTTTTTATTCCTCTTCATACCTGTTTGCACAAATAAAATACTGTTCAGTATGCTGCTGTGAGCATCCGTTTTCATTCTTGGTCTGATAGTTTGAGAGAAACCACCGTGCACAGCCTTGAACTGAACAGCTTGATGCAGTGACTGTAGATTAGACGGCTACTGTGTAGATCCTCGAGTGCTTCACCGCTTTACTTAAGAGCTACTCGCTCAATATAAGACGAGTAAAATACATGCATGGAACTGGAACTGCACCGATACGAGCTGAGATGAATCATACGGTTCGTTTCAGCTAATAATGTACAAGACTGAATTAGATCTTCACACCATGAAGCATTGTGACTTAAAATCAATTCAATATTATTAATAATAGGTATGAAATGTTATATATATAATGCAAAATATATTATTTGTGTGATTATTATATTTTAATTAATTAATTAAATATACAAATATAATTAAAATATATTTTAATTAATTCAAATTTGATTTGATTTTAATTAATTAATTCAATGTTATTGATTGTATGTATACAATCCTATATATATATAATTTACAATAGACTTTTGCAATACATGTATATGTGTTTTTATTTATATTTTATTGCATTAGTTACAAAATATTCAGACACATTACATATATGTTCAAGACTTTAAGAAGAAGGCATAATTGCATCATTTGCAGTGCTGAAATATTTTAGTGTGATTCCTGTTTCCATAATAACAGTATATTTTCTGATTCTCTTTGTTCTGGGGAATCTTTAGGAGTATATTTATCAGATAATACTATCCAGAACAACTTGCATAAGAGGAGGAAGAAAGCAGTTCATCAAGGCACTACATGTTCTTCTGCAGGAGTTGGACAATTAAAAGTTAATTTATGATGTTGACTTGCTGTGGTATGATTTAACTGATGAACTAGTGACTAAACAATCTTGGTTTAGTCTTGACCTGCTGTGTGAAGAACAGCCCTCTAGTGGAGAACAGGATGCATTATGGGTTTAGAGATACCACATCAGTGTTTATTATAATCCTTGAAGACCTTCATCAGATACCGGAGGCATTTCCTGTGTTTGTGTGTGTAGACAAATGCTTTTCTCATTGCATTTACATTTATGCATTTGGCTGATGCTTTTATCCAAAGCTAATTCAATTGCATTCAAAGTCTGCTCATGCATTCCCTGGGAATCGAACCCATGACCTACTGTTTGAACCGGTGGAATAGTTCAGCATTATTGACTCTTGAGTCTTCATGCAGGTCCTGTAGCTCAAACAGTGGCGCAAGGTTGTGGGTTCGATGCCCAAGTAATGCATGAACTGATAAAATCCATCCATTGAATGCTGTGTAAGTTGCTTTGAATGAAAGCATCTGCCAAATACATAAATGTGACCCTGGAGCACGCGGGGGTATATTTATAGCAATAGCCAAAAATACACTGTATGGGTCAAAATTATAGATTTCTCTTTTATGCCCAAAATCATTAGGATGTTAAGACCATGTTCAATGAAGATAGCTTTTCAACTTTCTACAATAAATATATCAAAACTTAATTTTTGATTAGTAATATGCATTGCTAAGAACTTAATTTGAACACTTTAAAGATGATTTTCTCAATATTTAGATTTTTTTTGCATCCTCAGATTCCAGATTTTTAAATATTGTCCGATCATAACAAACCATACATCAATGGAAATATTATTTATTCAGTTTTCAGATGATGCATACATCTCAATTTAGAAAGATTGACCCTTATGACTGGTTTTGTGCTCCAGGGTCACATATGTGAATGTTTCTGAACTGTTGCCTAAACGTGTCAACACAATGACGAACCGTGGCAAATATTTACAAAGCACATTATGATATCAGCTAAACCCGACTTGAATCCTTGTGAACCTCACATGTGAATGATGTCATGTGACCAATGCTGCAGCTCTTCTAAGTATAGCCTAACATGAGGATCCACAGCACACTGGCTCCTCTGTGTAACGTGATGTTCTGGGGTTAACGTGGTCTGGTGGAGGTCTTTAGGGTGGTAACGGACGACTCTGACATGTTTGGAGTTACACATTCCATGATAGTGTGTGGACATGTTCACGCTCGGCGCAGGTGTGCCACACACAGACAAGCATGCAAACGCTCGTCAGATTGAGTTCACTTACTCGGGGGTTGCTCAGTTAAGTGTGATTATTGTGTGTGTGCAAGGACTAACCTGAAACAAGTGTAATTAAGTTAGTGTAACTAGTTCTGCTAGCTTGTTAGGGTGTGTAACTGGCAGATAACCTATGATTATGGGTTTACTGTAGATATTTCCATGAAAACCCAGTTTGGTCAGTTTTTTCACTTTTATTGACTCAATGGAGCTTTCACTTATATCATCTTTTATCTATCTTTAAATAGATCTGTTCTGCATTTTTTTTCAAATTTTGATTTATAGATTCTCATAAGAAGCATTTACAACTTATTTTTTATTATTATTGTTTAAGGTAAAAACGGGCTTCAATCAATGCCATTCAATCTTATTTCTGCCAAGGAAAACCGATTCAGATATAAAATATATATATTTTTCTTTCATATGTTACATTTTAGATTCTTATGTGAAATATGATAAGACTATAAAAAAATAAAAAAATAAAAATTATAAAATATTTATAAAATTAAAATTATAAAATAATATAAGACTTAAGAGTCTAAAAATAGAAAATAAAATATATATTTTTCTTTCATATGTTACATTTTAGATTCTTATGTGAAATATTATAAGAATAAAATATAAAATATATATAAAAATTTAAATTATAAAATAATATAAGACTTAAGAGTCTAAAAATAGAAAATAAAATATATATTTCTTTCTTTCTTAAATTTGACATTCTTATGTGAAATATTTATTCTCCATTTGTCGTCGATTTAATTAGACTGCAATAATGGCGAAACAATAGCTGTATTTCTGATGTAAATGAGCATCAATCGGGATCTAAAATAGATCTGTTTTGCGTTTTCTTTCAGATGTTGATGTTTAGATTCTTATAAGAAGCATTTATGAGTCTCTGTTTGCGCTCCATTTAATCTCAGTGATGTCGAGAAGAATCAGTCGAGATACATGTGTTTTACGGTGACACCTGAAGCCTTGTGTAATGCTTTATAAAGGTTTTCATCATGCACATTTGAACGCGTACATCTTATCATAAATAACTGTTACCGTGCATTATATTTGCAGATTCCGTGTGTTTTAATGCATTATGCTTTCTAAATGTGTAATAGATTAGAATTTCTAAAATGCATTATAAGTTGCATTGAATACTTTTTAATTACAATCAATAGATAAACATTGGAATGCTTTCATAAGATGCATTAAGATATATTTTTGATGCATTATATTTAAAGGCTTCAAGCACTTTTGTGTGTGTTTGTTTTGTACGGCTTTATGTGTGTCAGCTCTAGTTTTTGGATTAGCGAGATTGAGCGCGGCACTATTGTAGTCGAGTGACCCGAGCCATGCTGAGGTCTTCTTTTTTCTGTTCTCCCTCCTTCTTTTACAAAAGCGACAGCATACGCTGAAACCCTAGTCCATGTGTTTTGTCGGGACAAAGGGGTGGAGGCTGGAGAGTAGGGGGTAGTAAAGGTTTGTTCCCCTGCAGGGCACTTGTGGGACGGGGGTGTTGTGCCTGTGTGTGTTTTCTCAGCGCTAAAGGAAATTGCATCAGTATGCATTATCCAGCTGGGAGAGGCCACAGGAGGAGGGCCGTGTCTCTCTCAATCCTCCCACTGGAGCACACACACACCGTCATGGAGCTCAGTTACTCTCTGCATGGACTTACACTGGATTCATCCTATTATTTATTTGACTGTTTATGGTTTATGTACTGTCTCGAGCTCTGAATGCGGACGCGGAGCACTATGCACTCCAGAGTGAAGTCGCGGAGCTGTGATAATTACCTGAGTATAAAGGTAAGCGCTTGACATCACACAGGCATCGGTGTTACGCTTCCAGCTGAACTTTACATGAAGAAAGACCTGTGAAACAGAGACATGTCTTTCCTTACAGCAGGGTTATTATAATCAACTCAACGTAAAACCACATGTTTGTTACTTTAAATAAATGTTAAGTGAAATAATGTAAAATATTTGATTATTATTTCCAAGTCAACATTTCTCATTTTTGTTTAGTTTAACTTGATGTACTAAAATACCTCAAACTAAAAAACTCAAATAAAATTAATAAACTTTACTAAAACTTACTAAAATTAACATGAAAGTACAACATTAAAAAAATTATTTTATGCAAAATATTAATAAAATAACACTGCATGGCAAAATTGTGTTCACTTACAAAAAATACTGTGAGTGAACTGTGGTATATTTATATTTTATTCATCAGTACGTGCTTTTATCCAAATGGACTTGCAAGTGATTAAATGGCATGGTGTCTTTACAGTATACACACCATCATAACCATATTTAGATTGTTTTTTGGGGTTTAAAAGACTTGATGAATATTCAGTAATACTGTAAATATGAGAACAAAACTTGAACTGAATCGATCTGAATAATGACACCGAGCTTCAGAATTGTTCATCTTAGTTATTGAGCCGAATAACAGCACTGTTGTCGTTTAAGAGCTGTTTTATTTGAGTTAGTCTCTTATTCGGAGGACTTTGCATGATTGATTCTGTGTATTTCTCAGCATCTGTATTGTCTTGAGTCTTGACTTGACTTTAGGTGTTTCCGTGCTCATCTGAATGTGTTTCGTGGAGGTTAGTCTGTCGACCTGTCTGGTAACGAGTGGCATTAGCACTGGCTTTAGTGTGTTGTGCTGTAATCCAGACATCATGGGAGCGGCGTCTTGAATTGATCCCTCAATTACAGCACTTTAACTCGTCTCGTAATCAGCGATCGTTTGCCGTGTCACAGCAGGCTCGTGTGTGTGTGTGTGTGTGTGTGTGTGTGTGTGAGCTCTGAGTTTGCTCTGTGTGTTTGTGTCATCGCTCAGAGACTCACTACAGAACCTGTTTGAGAGCAGCTGCGTGTGGCTTTTGTCCTCATTCCTTCTGTAGATGTTAACCTGTTCGACAGCTGCCAGTCACACGTTTACAGACTGCTCTCAAGATGATGGATTTAGCCGGAGACTCACCTTTATTCAGACATTCAGCTGATGATATGCAAATAATTACAGTTAATAAACGTAAGCTTAACACACAGACACAATTATAATAATTGAATAATAAAATGTTAATAATAAATAAAATAATAAAATACTGTAAATAATATCACATTTATTGAAAGAAAATAATACAATTATTATTATTTTTATTAAAAATTATATTAAAGTTCAACAAAATCTATAAAAAAAAAATTTAAATGAATTATTTGATGTATATTTTCCTTTAGACTTAGTCCACTTAATTCACACTGTTTAATTAATATTCTGCAAACCTGAATACTGTAGAATAACAAAATAATAGATTTGTATTAATATCATCATATTAATTGTATTCTATGCAAATTATCATAATACATAATAATAAATATTCAAGTATAATATTATGAATATATTTATAAATTCAAAATATAAATATGAATTATATATATACAGGTATATATATAAACATTCTGATTTGTATTATATAAAGATTATATTTATTTATTTATTTATCATTATTACATATGAAAGAAGTCCTTAAAATGTTTGTTTAATTTATTAAATATGTTTTTATTTTATTTTATTTTATTTTTCGAACTGTATAACACCTGAAATGTTTAACCCATATTATGCATTTCAGGATTAATTGTAAACTGAATTATTCTCTAAATTAAAATAAATAAATAAAAACATGTTTTATCAAATGAAAAAGAAAATAAATTAAATTGAAAAAAAACTCCTTGATGCATTTGTAAATAGTTTTGGATAAACCCGTCTGTATAAGTGAATAAATGTAAGTATATTTGTGTTAATTTTTTATAAAAGCCTGTAAACAGTTCAGGAAGTTTTCCCAGATGTTGTTTAAATAGCCGGTTCTGTCGAGCATCACGTATCGGACCCTGCTGTCGGCCCATTGTGTACAATCCTGTATGTGTCCTCAGACGCTCTGGAGAGATGTTAGCGCTGCGTGTATGAGTATGTGTAACGGGTATGAGTATGAGTATGTGTAACCTGTATGAGTATGAGTATGTGTAACCTGTATGAGTATGAGTATGTGTAACCTGTATGAGTATGAGTATGTGTAACCTGTATGAGTATGAGTATGTGTAACCTGTATGAGTATGAGTATGTGTAACCTGTATGAGTATGAGTATGTGTAACCTGTATGTGTAACCTGTATGAGTATGAGTATGTGTAACCTGTATGAGTATGAGTATGTGTAACCTGTATGAGTATGTGTAACCTGTATGAGTATGAGTATGTGTAGCCTGTATGAGTATGAGTATGTGTAACCTGTATGAGTATGAGTATGTGTAACCTGTATGAGTATGAGTATGTGTAACCTGTATGTGTAACCTGTATGAGTATGAGTATGTGTAACCTGTATGAGTATGAGTATGTGTAACCTGTATGAGTATGAGTATGTGTAACCTGTATGAGTATGAGTATGTGTTAACCTGTATGAGTATGAGTATGTGTAACCTGTATGAGTATGAGTATGTGTAACCTGTATGAGTACTGAGTATGTGTAACCTGTATGAGTATGAGTATGTGTAACCTGTATGTGTAACCTGTATGAGTATGAGTATGTGTAACCTGTATGAGTATGAGTATGTGTAACCTGTATGAGTATGAGTATGTGTAAACCTGTATGAGTATGAGTATGTGTAACCTGTATGAGTATGAGTATGTGTAACCTGTATGAGTATGAGTATGTGTAACCTGTATGAGTATGAGTATGTGTAACCTGTATGAGTATGAGTATGTGTAACCTGTATGAGTATGAGTATGTGTAACCTGTATGAGTAACTGAGTATGAGTTGTACCTGTATGAGTATGAGTATGTGTAACCTGTATGCGTATGAGTATGTGTAACCTGTATGAATATGAGTATGTGTAACCTGTATGAGTATGAGTATGTGTAACCTGTATGAGTATGAGTATGTGTAACCTGTATGCGTATGAGTATGTGTAACCTGTATGAGTATGAGTATGTGTAACCTGTATGAGTAACCTGTATGAGTATGAGTATGTGTAACCTGTATGAGTATGAGTATGTGTAACCTGTATGAGTATGAGTATGTGTAACCTGTATGAGTATGAGTATGTGTAACCTGTATGAGTATGAGTATGTGTAACCTGTATGAGTATGAGTATGTGTAACCTGTATGAGTATGAGTATGTGTAACCTGTATGCGTATGAGTATGTGTAACCTGTATGAGTATGTGTAACCTGTATGTGTAACCTGTATGAGTATGAGTATGTGTAACCTGTATGAGTATGAGTATGTGTAACCTGTATGAGTATGAGTATGTGTAACCTGTATAAGTATGAGTATGTGTAACCTGTATGAGTATGAGTATGTGTAACCTGTATGAGTATGAGTATGTGTAACCTGTATGAGTATGAGTATGTGTAACCTGTATGAGTAACCTGTATGAGTATGAGTATGTGTAACCTGTATGAGTATGAGTATGTGTAACCTGTATGCGTATGAGTATGTGTAACCTGTATGAGTATGAGTATGTGTAACCTGTATGAGTATGAGTATGTGTAACGGGTATGAGTATGAGTATGTGTAACCTGTATGAGTATGAGTATGTGTAACGGGTATGAGTATGAGTATGTGTAACCTGTATGAGTATGAGTATGTGTAACGGGTATGAGTATGAGTATGTGTAACCTGTATGAGTATGAGTATGTGTAACCTGTATGAGTATGAGTATGTGTAACCTGTATGAGTATGAGTATGTGTAACCTGTATGAGTATGTGTAAACCTGTATGAGTATGAGTATGTGTAACCTCTCAGTAACCTGTGCTCTCGCTCCGCTGGAGAGATGTTAGCGCTGCATGTATGAGGCGGCTCTCAGTAACCAGCGCTCCTGTTTCATGCTCCGCTGGAGAGATGTTAGCGCTGCGTGTATGAGGCGGCTCTCAGTAACCAGCGCTCCTGTTTCATGCTCCGCTGGAGAGATGTTAACGCTGCTTCGACACCTGCGTGTATGAGGTGGCTCTCAGTAACCTGTGCTCTCGCTCCGCTGGAGAGATGTTAGCGCTGCGTGTATGAGTATGTGTAACCTCTGAGTAACCTGTGCTCTCGCTCCGCTGGAGAGATGTTAGCGCTGCATGTATGAGGTGGCTCTCAGTAACCAGCGCTCCTGTTTCATGCTCCGCTGGAGAGATGTTAGCGCTGCATGTATGAGGTGGCTCTCAGTAACCAGCGCTCCTGTTTCATGCTCCGCTGGAGAGATGTTAGCGCTGCGTGTATGAGGCGGCTCTCAGTAACCAGCGCTCCTGTTTCATGCTCCGCTGGAGAGATGTTAACGCTGCTTCGACACCTGCGTGTATGAGGTGGCTCTCAGTAACCTGTGCTCTCGCTCCGCTGGAGAGATGTTAGCGCTGCGTGTATGAGTATGTGTAACCTCTGAGTAACCTGTGCTCTCGCTCCGCTGGAGAGATGTTAGCGCTGCATGTATGAGGTGGCTCTCAGTAACCAGCGCTCCTGTTTCATGCTCCGCTGGAGAGATGTTAGCGCTGCATGTATGAGGTGGCTCTCAGTAACCAGCGCTCCTGTTTCATGCTCCGCTGGAGAGATGTTAACGCTGCTTCGACACCTGCGTGTATGAGGTGGCTCTCAGTAACCTGTGCTCTCGCTCCGCTGGAGAGATGTTAGCGCTGCGTGTATGAGTATGTGTAACCTCTGAGTAACCTGTGCTCTCGCTCCGCTGGAGAGATGTTAGCGCTGCATGTATGAGGTGGCTCTCAGTAACCAGCGCTCCTGTTTCATGCTCCGCTGGAGAGATGTTAGCGCTGCATGTATGAGGTGGCTCTCAGTAACCAGCGCTCCTGTTTCATGCTCCGCTGGAGAGATGTTAGCGCTGCGTGTATGAGGCGGCTCTCAGTAACCAGCGCTCCTGTTTCATGCTCCGCTGGAGAGATGTTAACGCTGCTTCGACACCTGCGTGTATGAGGTGGCTCTCAGTAACCTGTGCTCTCGCTCCGCTGGAGAGATGTTAGCGCTGCGTGTATGAGTATGTGTAACCTCTGAGTAACCTGTGCTCTCGCTCCGCTGGAGAGACCCACTAAACACTCTTCCCGTCAGACTGCCGGAGTTCAGTTCACACGCCGTTGGTTTAGAGCGGCTTCGTTTGGTCAATCACAGCGTAGATGCTGTATGCTTGCACTGCAGTAAAAGGTGTCTAAGGTCAGCTCAGGTCAGTTAGAGCATCAATAATGGCAACTGCATTTTTAGTGATCTGTTCAGGGTTCCCACAGTCTCGGAAAAACTTTCAATTGTGGTTTCCAGGCCTGCAGAAGTCGTATTAACCTTACAAATGCATACTAATTTCCATAGTAAATATCACTTTTTTATATTTCGTTTTACAGTCAGATATACAGTGTATATATATATATATATATATATATATATATATATATAATGATTTTTTTTATTATATTCAATTCAAGATTATTTGTATAGCGCTTTTACGATACAATCGTTGCAAAGCAGCTTTACAGGAAATTACGTTCTACAATAGATTTATATATTTTTTAAATATTTTTCTACAATATATTATTTATATATTTAACTTATGGAAAAATTTGGTTAATTCTGTATATATTAAATAAATATGTGAGATGTATATTTATATATAATTTTTTGTTATTATTTTATTATATATTAAATAATTATATGAGATTTATATATGTATATAATGAAAAAAAATTATAATTTTTATTATTTTATTATATATTATGCAATATTTGTATACATTATGAAATAATAATTATGCAAGATTTGTACATGTCCTGCAAACAATGTATATCTCAGTATATTAGAATAATTTCTGATTTATAGAATTTTAAGGATCATGTGACACTGAATGTAATTATGCTGAAAATTCAGCATCGCATCATATGAATAAATGACATTTGACCATATATACATATAGAAAACAGCCATTTTTAATTGTAATAATATTTCACAATTGTACAGATTTTACTGTATTCTGAACAAATAAATGCAGTCTTGATAAGACAAATAAAAAACATAAGTAATTTATTCCAAGCTTTTGTATTATTGTGTTTGTAAGTCTGGTCAAACCTTTCCTCAAGGAGCTGCATGATTTTGGAGCAAATGTTGTGTTGCGGTTGAGGATAAGAGTGTGAGCTGTAGAAACAGAGATGTTTGAGTCTGTAGCTCGTGTGCTTTTCTAGCAGATGTCCGTCTGGTTTAATAGAGCGGCAGTGAGTCACCTGGAATCCACGTCGTTCAGATATAATCACGGGTCCGGGTCTGATCCGATCAAAGAGGGTAGATCCCACACACATCTCCTCTGAGCCACACTTGTGCTGACTTCAGTCAGGTGAAATAACTTCTTCAAGGTTATGGAAATCCTTCATCTTCAAAGACACACTTATCTCCAGCTCTCTTTAAGTCCTGCATCCAGCGCTGCGTGTTTAGTCTTCTCAGGCTTTAAACTGCTGTTTTGGGGGGGTGCACTGAGACTGATATGCAGGCTGTAGTTTAGACCATCGCTGAAGTTTTCAGGTTAAAACATGTTGAAAAGATCTTCGAGCCCGGGCCGATCTTCAGACTCCACTCGTGCCAGAACCCTCAAACCACATTCATTAACCTTTGAACCCCAACAGGAAGTCAAAATAAAGTGTCTTGAATTGATCTATGTATTTGAATATGTAATGAATATATCTGAACAAATGCATATATATATATATATATAAAACAAAGTTTAGTACTGTCTTAAAATGTACATATTAAAATAAGATATCAAAATATAAAAAAATTATACAATAACATTTTCAATATATTTTATATATATATGATTGACTTTAATGTTAATGAAAATAAAATATTATATAGTTTTAATCTTATTTCAAATATGATTTATTGTTTTATTAAATATAATATATAATGTGTGTGTGATTTAAATATGTATATATTCAAAATATTATAGAATTTATTTATGCATATATTTTCAAAATGTTGTTTGGTATGGTGTGCATTATATTTACAAACATAAAAAAAACCTAAATATATAATAATATAATAATAGAATAAATACATATATAAACATGATTTAATACTTTTTTGGGAAAAATGCATATCTTTATCTATCATACATATTCATATATATATATAATATATGATTATCAAATTACTAATCGCGATCGCATCCAACATAAAAGTTTTTGTTTACATAATATATGTGTGCGTACTGTGTATAGATATTATGTATATATATAAATACACACACATGCATGTATATATTTATGAAAAAAATGTGTTTATATATTAAATCAATATTTGATTTAATATAAACTATATGAATGTAATTATATACATGTAAATATTTTCAAAATGTATACTGTACATGTGTGTCTTTATATATACATAATAAATATACACTGTACACATATATTATATAAACAAAAATGTTTATTTTGGATGCGATTAATTGTTGCCCAGCACTAGTATATATAAAAACACTTGCAGTATATATTTAGAAAATATTTACATGCATATATGTATATTTATATATACATAATAAATATACACACACACACACACACACACACACACACATGTTGGTTTTTATGGTTTACGGGGACTCTCCATAGGCGTAATGGTTTTTATACTGTACAAACTGTATGTGCTATTTCCCTACACCTACCCTACACCTAAACTTAGCCCTCACAGGAGACGGTGCATTTCTACTTTACCCTCAAAAAAACTCAATCTGTATGATTTATAAGCGTTTTAAATTATGGGGACACTGAAAATGTCCTCATAAATCACCTTCTCCTTGTAATACCTATGTCATGCCCATGTTATTATACAAATTTGTGTCCTCATAAACCACATAAACATGCACACACACACACACACACACACTCACTCACACACACACACACACACACACGCACACACACACACACACTCACACACACCACACACACACACACACACACACACACACACACACACACACACACACACACACACATACACACACACACTCTCACACACACACACTCTCACACACACACACACACACACACACACACACACACACACACATACACACACACACACACACACACACACACATACACACACACATATATTATGTTGATAAATATATACATAAACTATAAATATACATCTAAACTTTGCAAGGACCCTGTTACTCAGTTTACTTTGGCAGATTGAGTCATGTGGCCTGAGGCTTCGGAGGCTCCTGACAGTCCTGAGGGCCCGAGGCCCGTAATCATGTCCTGCCCAAGCTGCTGTTTTTTAGCTTTCCACAAAACCTAAAAAAGCAGCGTTAAACGATGTTAGAAATCATGTTGCCTTTCCTCCCATTGTTAGCCTTTCCTCCAAACGGCGGTTCCGCTCTTCCCTGCAGTCGGAGCGCTGTGATTATAACTGACTGAGTGAGTTTCCTAAAGCACCAAGAAAGACTTTCTGCTGGAGAACCAAACAATGGCTGCCCTGTGGAGGAGTGACCGCATGTGGATGGCACATTGTCTAATACAAGGCCAACAGAGCAGAACAAACAGGGAGTGTTAGAGTCAGAGCTTTGCTGGGGATTTTTCCTGGGCTTTTCCCATCTGCAGCTCATCTCAAACACATTCATTTTCATTTTATCCACTCCTCTGCCCATTTAACCCTTTAGGATTCCTGTAAAATTAGCCTAAAACGCCTAAAAAAGGCATACCCAAAGTAAATTGCATGCTGTTCTTGGGCCGTTTGGATGATATGCATGATGTTGGTCTCCTATGAAAGGTGACACTCTGAGGTTTGTTCCTCAACAGTCAGAATCACTAAGTATTACTGATATTGAGTAATAGCACTTTGAATACACTAAAAAAAAGAAAAAAATAATTCCGCCTGCATTTTTTTTGTAAATATAAGCCTGCAGATGACTATAGCTGGGAGATATGAACTGGGAAATACATTGGGATCACAGAATGAAGCCTTACCAAGCCACATTTCCCATTTGATAAACAATATATTAGAAAAATTAGTGTTTTACACATGTTTATCTAATTTTATGTCTAGACGCTTCCAAAGAAAGTACACTTGGGAGACTCCAAACGACGCTTTGTAACAACGACACATACAATGCTGTAATTATTGAAAGCTTTAATGTACAGTCATCATTTTGGGCTCTAATGAAAGGTTACACTTAGAGCTATTCAGTTTCTCATCCAGATTCACTGTCAATAATTACTGACACATAGTAACTGAAGCATAAACACATTATAGGGACATTTATACATAGAATCCAAAAATGTAATTACGTATATATTTATAATTTATAATCTAAATACATTTTTTTCCTATATTTCTATTTCTCTACATAGTACATTATTTATTTTGTGGGTTTTTTCTTATATTGGTGTTATATTGCATCCCTACTGTGTTATTCCTATGTATGTCTGTACTATCATGCATGTCTGCATTATCTCAACAAAAAGTGGTCTGATAAAGAC
>QVTF01021412.1:60000-64236 GCA_003573665.1 Oxygymnocypris stewartii
AAGCTTACGTGTTTCCTGCTGCATCATTCACCATTATAATGAAAGAGTGGCATCAGGGAGTCACTAACAACGCTACTAAATTAACCCTCTAAGCACCAAAGTCGCAAAATTGCGACAAGACGTCAGACTTCATGAAATAGACCTTAGGTTCCTAATATAGTGTAATATTGCACTTATATTTCCCTACCACTAGATGGCAGACATGTAGTGCTTCGATTATAGACCAAAAAGTGTTCGAGGAAATAGCAGAACAAGTGAGCGATCGTGTCATTAATGCGGAAGCAGTTTCAGTTCATAGCCGTGGTGAGTAAATTGTGAGATTTGTGAGAGAAAATCGCCAAATGACTAATAAAAAGAATACTATTTCTTGAATATTATGAAATTCAAGAGGGCCGCCCCCCCTGATGACGTCATAATATGCAAATGAGATGAGTATATTTACACCCCACATAAACTTTGGGTCATGCCCAACAGTTTCTAATTTACAGTAGATCTCCTATCTTTAACCAAGCCACAAGCTTTTGAAATATTGATGTCAAAATTCGCATTGCAAAAAACCCTGGCGCCTAAAGGGTTAAACTGGTTTTCAGCAGCAGTAAAGTATATGAGTAGGGAAGTTTCTTTTATGATGTACATGTTAAAATGCTTTTTTTTCACACTGTATTGCCATGCAGAAGTCTCTCATAAAAAATATAGTCCAGTCTGATTTATTATGGTAAATTGCTTGTTAGCTCACTGCAATATTTATTCATTCATGTCATTCATTCATTTGCTGGAATTATTTGAGTCCCTGCAAGGAATCTTTTCTATTTTAATCCTTATGTTTAATGTTTTCATTACATAAATTATAGTGTTTTCTAATTTTATTTGCTGATGTTCTATTTATTGTCATTTTATCTTTTAAAATCAGTGTTACTTTAATTTCATCGAGGTACTAATATAGATTTTTTTAAATTAATTATTATATTTTAAATATGTCTATATAAATTTTTTTTTTTTCAGTTTTAATTATTTTTGTATATCAAGTTGAACTAAATGGAAATGAGAAATGAACTAGCTAAAAATATTAAAAAGCTTATCAATTTCAGTTAGCAGAAATAAGTATGCCACCTAGTTGTTATTTTTGCAATTCTGATGAGTGATAAAGAAATTATGCATTTCACTTTTAGATATTATTTTAGAATTTCCATGATGTTCTAATTCATTGCAGTTTTGTATCTTGAAATCTGCTTCAAGACAGAAATGAATTAATGATCGCAAACTGCAAATAACTGCATATTGTTGCTTGTACCTGTAAGAAAAGTGGCATTTTATCTGATTAATTCATTTTTTTATTTTCCACAGCTGCGATTCAAAGGCCTGTTGCTGTACCACGAGGGATGGCCGCTGTTTGCATGAGAAGGTGGTTCTGCAACTCGCACCCTTGCATAAAGTACGTCTACGGCAGGGAGATTTCTACCTGCAGGTGGTTCCCTTAGGCCGCAAAGCTGCCAAACTTGTCATAAAATGCCTGGTAGGGAGCGGGCAAGCCATCACGGAGATCCCTGTGGCCGAGAGCATGTATGCCAGCGTGTTCACACCCGACTTCTTGCAGAATGTAACGCGTGAACGCAACCTGCACCCTCTCCAGAACTGCCTCCTCAGTACTGGTGCCGTGGTTTACCGAACACCCTGGAAGAACGTGGTCAATCCTTTGTTCGTTACCAGCACTGCCGACGCAATCATGCAGGCGCGGAGCAGCGGCGGGACCCTGCGGGGTCAGCTCAGCACCTGCAGCACCCACGGATCCACGGGAACGCTCAGTTCCCGAGACTCCCTGGGCGCCGAGTCCACCGTGTCGGAGCCCGTCCTCAGCCGTAGCCTCACGGATATGGGCAACAGCTCCCTGCACTCAGAGGATTCGCCGATGCAAAAGAGTCCCAACTCCCTTCCCCAGACGCCCACCTTGGGCAGCCCGGGATGTATGCGAGGCGGAATCGGCCACAAAACCCTCTCGTTCAGCACGGACCTTAGCAATCCCGGCCTTCGCAAGCGGCATCCCAGAGACTCAGCTGCCTTTGAGTCACGCCGGCTTTTCCGCAAGTCCTACATGGAGGCCTTGCAGAACCCTATGAACCTTGGCTCCAGCTCTGAATCAATTCTTGAGGAAGGGACGGAGTTGGAGCCAGGAGCGCGTCGTGGATCCACCCCGAAGGAGCCGATCCTTCATAGAATCTATAGTTGTGGATTGCTGGGAGGCGATGAATCTTGCAACGATTCTCCCGGCGTCCATCTGTCCAAGAGCACTGAGCTCAGTCCGGGTGAGAGACGCTCCAAATCTCTTGAACGTATCAACAAGGCCTTGCAGGTTAAAGGCCACCGGGCTCGGTCGTCTTCCGGTGGATCCGGTAGTAGCCTTCCCAAGAAACTTATGAATGGTTATGCATTTCGTTTTGGAAAACTGGACTTGGAGGCGGCCTTTCCTGGCATCGAGAAACGGAGCAACAAAGAGAACTCAGGTAAAAACGTTTGTCAAGTCTTTTGAAGTTTGCCATTCCAGTGCCAAGGTCATGGGTTCGATTTGCAGGGAATGCATGAACTGATCAGTTGCATAACTTCAATGCAATGTAAATCTCAGGGGTGTCCAATCCTACTTCTGGAGGGCCAATGTCCTGCAGTTTAGCTAGAGGCCGGTGCAAACACACTTACATGGAAGTTTCTAATGAGTCCTAACACCAAGATTAGTTGGTTCAGGTGTGTTTAATTAGAGTTGGAGCTAACTCTGCAAGACAGTGGCCCTCTTGGTGTACATAAAAAATGCAGTAGAGTACCTTGTTTGGGATGCTTTCCCACCAAAAACAAGACCAAAACAGATAATGGCTTTTACATTTATGCATCTGGCAGATGCTTTTATCCAAAGCGACATGAATTGATATTGAATTGACAAGTTCATGCATTCCCTGGGAATCGAACCCATGACCTTTGTGTTGCTGACATCATGCTCCCCTGGAGCTAAACTCTGCAGACAGTGGCCATACAGGAATAGGTTTGGACTCCCCTGCTGTACATAAAGAATTCTGCAGAGAATATTATTTATGATTCTTTCCCACAAAGAACAAGACCAGAACAGGCTTCCCTTATCAAATCATGTCGCCTGAGGCCTTAAGAGCCAGTTCTGGTTCCAGAGAATTGTGGTCCAGTGTGTAATTATCACTTGCAGCAATCTCCGGGACCATCAACAAGCTTCGATTTTTGGAGGAGACCGCTTGTCATTCCTCTGGCATGATTTTATGGCTTGCGACCGGCTGCATGTGAGGGCTAATAGCGTGTGTTTTGGAATGCTTCAGCGGCCCTGCCTTGTTACAGTTGTGGCTTGTCTTTGTAAAGTGTTTGCTATACCCCAAAGGCACGATACTGCACTGAGTGCATTGCCAGGGAGAGTGCAATGTTTTATTTTGCTCTCCTGCTATTGAGCGTTTGAAAAAAGAACGTTTTGCCCTCCGTCTAGCGCTTCAGTCCAGGGGTGTGTTTGGGGTCTATCCGCAGGAAATTCCAATCTGTCCAGCAATCTTAAGATTTTGGGTTACTTTGCCATGTGAAAGGGTTGAATCACTAACACCATGTCCTGACCGTGCTCAACCAGATACATTTATGAGCAAAACTTGTCTTTTCATATTACTCCAGTTAGTAGATCCAGCTGTGCCAAGTGACATTATACTTGCTCAGGCACCAGTGTTGGGGGGGGACGCATTACAAGTAACGCGAGTTACGTAATAATATTACTTTTTTCAAAAAAGTAATGCCAGCTACTTTGTTTCCATTTATTGATGACGTGCGCCGTGTGAACATGATCTTACTGTAGATCTAATCTAGACTAAATGTGAATGTGTATTAATTCATCCCACTCGCAAAACAGATTCAGTATTCATCAAATAATTAAACAGTGAAATACAAAACTCAGAATATGACGCAAGCCTGCAATAATTAAATATGTTAAACACACAAATATATCTAATCTCATTTTATTAACCGATGTGTTTGCTGCTGATCTTTGATGATCCAGTTTAATCATACTAATAAGCAAAAATTGTGCTTCATTGTTTTTTTTTATCACTGAAGAGTGTTGATCTTCTCCTGTGTTCTTCTGTTCAGACGTGATTTACTCTTCTTCAGTCTGAGGTTTATTCATCACACTTTTTGGTGTGAAAGGCTTTTATATTTGCTAAAATATAACTTCTTGTATTAAAAACAAACAAT
>QVTF01021413.1:0-63662 GCA_003573665.1 Oxygymnocypris stewartii
TTATCATGCATCCACTGGGAATCCAACCCATGACCTTGGTGTTGCAAGCATCATGGGGTACTACAGTAATGCAGTTCCTGGCACTTTGCTGTGCTCTGATGCTCTTTGGGTAACCCTGTGATCACCTGACCGTCCCGTGGGTCACATCATGACTCACCCGGATCATCTTGTATCCGCCCCGCCGGCGGTAATACCAGCAGCCCAGGATGAGCAGCACTGTGAGGATCACGGCCAGTAAAGCGATTCCTACCGCCCTGCACACACACACACACACAGACAGACACGCACACAGACACACACACACACACACACACACACGCACGCACACAGAGATACACACACACACACACACACACACACACACACACACACACACACACAGACAGACAGACACACACACAGACAGACACGCACACAGACACACACACACACACACATACACGCACACAGAGAGACACACAGACACACACACACACACACACACGCACACAGAGAGACACACACACACACAGAGATTAGTTGAGGAGTCTGTAGTTTGCTGCAGGTGTTTGAGTGAATCTTCACACACTCTTCAGCTCTGATGAGTCCTGCTCCACGTCCGCTGGAGAAATGAACGCTGAATTCACCTCGAGAACCGGATCCACCGTAAGACATGATGATCAAAACACCTGAACATAACAATAACTGCACATTAGGAACTACACAACACTGAATATGACAAACTACAGTCATTTACAACCGTATATGTCAGCTGTAGTACGAGATGGATTTATAAACTAAAAGTGAATCTCTTGAACACATATCCAGGTCTAAATTCAAAAGATTAAGAAGTTATGTTTTACATGCGTGTGCTTTCAGCTATTGTCATAATTACATTATTTAAATAAGAAATAATATTTTGCATGACAATTATGTTTTAGTACACTTAATATATATAGTTTTGTGACATTGTCATCATGTTTTAATTTTGTATCAAATCAAAATTTTGATCAAAATCAAATAAAAAAAATACATTTAACCACAATAAAATGTTGCATGAAATTTGAGCATGCTTTCAGTACCATTAATATGTTTTTGTCACATTATCATGATGAATAATTTAATTTCACCCTGAATCCATAAGAGAAATATTAAATTATATTTTGCATGAAAATGAAGCATACTTTTATACTAATTTATAGTATTTTTTTAAATTGTGACATTTTTACCACGATAATTAAATTGTAATATAGTAAGATTTTACAAAAGCTTTAAAAAAATATAATCTGCTTAAAATAGTACCATGATGTAAAAATTATGCAATTTAAATATTAATAATAAATGACAATTTGAGGTGTTAAATGATGCCACGATGCAAAAAAAAAGATACTAAATGTATTTCCAAAATGCAATTCTTAACTATAAATTTGTTTTGGTCTCTCAAACTAGTCATTGTTCCAGCTGCAAAATTAAATTTATTGTATTTCATAAACGATACACATCTAATATGACGCTGCATTAACGTTAACTAAGCATTCAGAGATGCTCTATGTGGAAAAACAGCCTAAAGTTAAATATAATCAAATTCTGAAAATAATTGTTCATGCAGCTGATGCAGTGAAAGCTGATTTAAAGCCTGTATCTTGTTAGTGTGGAAGTGAAGCTCTTACCTGGTCTGTGTAATGTGATTGTGAGAGCTGCTGATGTGTGTGTGTGTGTGTGTGTGTGTGATTCAGTCTCCAAGCTCTTGAGAAGTCCTCATGACCGTCACGGGTTCAGCTCTCACACTCACAGCTATTCACAGCAGTTATCCAGCGTGAAGTCTGCTGACTGCCTTTACCGCACTTCAGCACCGTTCACGTCAGGGATGTTCTGGGCAAACCACTTAACTAGAGAAACATAATGTTAATGCTTATGTGAAATTAGTTTCTATGCTAATTAAACCATGCATGAGTTTTGCTCCGAGTTTATTACTATGACAAATTTATAATTTCTTCAGATATTTAGAAATATTAAAATGCATTAAAGGCTGTAATTGTAAAGTTGTCACAGTCGAATAACTTTATAGGTTATGCGTGGACATTTAGTAACATTAAATATACATATGTGCAGATTTAGACACAAATACAAGGTGTTTTATGTATTAAAACATATAATAAAATTGCGTAAGAATATACTAGCTTGACGAAGAAGTAACCTTTGAAATCACTACATGTATAGTTTTCACTTATGCAAGTGACCATATGTAGCTTTATTTAATGCTTCTTGCAATACAGATTGTTTCAAAGCAGCTTTATAGAAAGTCATATTGCTTATTTTTACTGTTAATGTGTTCATAAGATGATTAGTCTCTCAGCTGTAATGCTAATAATGACCTGTAGAGAGCGAAGTCATACCGTATATATTTATTTACAGCACAAGAACCAGTGACAATAAAAAAAACATCCAACAAAGTAGAAAAGCACCAAGATGAACATGGAATATATTATAAACAACAACGCAAGAATCAAGACAAACAGGTAGCAGATAAATAATGCACTAAAATTTAAATTATCTTTTTTTATAATATTCAAAGCTCTGTCACTGGTTCTCAAACTAATCTCATTAAATAAGAACACATTTAATTTTATTTTCCATGTATCGTTTTGAATATTTGCTGAAAATGTTAATGCATCTTTGCACATGTGTATATATATATATATATATATATATATATATAAGACTTGTGTTCACATTAGCAGTTCAGTATTTGTACACTAGCATCCTCTAGCAATTCTTGTAAATAAACCGCAATACAATTTTCAGAGCAAAGTGGGTAGAAGACAAAAATATAAAACAAAAAATGTTATGTACAGTTTCTAGCTGTCCCAATCCCAGCTGAACACCTCTGGTGTGACTTTAAATGAGCCAAAAACTCATCACCAAACACCACTTTCTTACACTTCAAAACTGTTGCCACAGAGGTGGAAACACAATTTTTAAGTACATGAATTTCTTTGTTGGCACAGTTTGGAAGTGCCTTTTTCTCTTCTAAAGAAGGGGTGCCAGTACTTTTGTCCATATAATGAATGTACAAGTCATTAGTGTTTGGTGATGAGTTTGTGGCTCATTTAAAGTCACACCAGAGGTGTTCAGCTGCTTACTAAAGTATTATTAGAAGGGGGTGCCAATACTTTTGGCAATATAGTGTATCTTTATTGCACAATGGGGGGAACATTTAACTGTTCATAAGGTAGATTGCCTGGGGGATAGAAACGTTCTTGTGCCTTGCTCTCCTGATATTTGAGACTCTGAAGCGCCGGCCAGATGGAAAAAGTAAAAAAAAAAAAGCAGATGGCTTGGATGTGAGGGATACAGAGTGACTTTCTCACTTTGGATGTATACAGTTCTTGGAGGGTGGGGACTGATAATCCGTAACGCAGTCCGAATCATTCTCTGTAGTTTTCTGATGTCTGATTTTGTAGCTGAGCTGAACCAGACAACCTTTGTTAGGAGTCAATGTGAGTGTCCCACTTCATATTCTGAGAGATGGTGGTTCCCAGGAATCCGAATGACTGCTGCCACAGTGCTGTCCATGATAATGAGTGCGGGGAGAGCAAGGGGTTTATCCAGAAGTCCACGATCATCTCCTCAGTTTTGTGTGTGTTGAGCTTCAGGTTGTTAAGACTGCACCAGACAGCCAGCTCCTTAACCTCCTGTCTGTAAGTAGACTCGACACCGTCCTGGATGAGGCCGATCAGTGTGGTGTCTTTTGCAAACTTCAGGAGCTGGACAGAGGGGTCTTTAGATGTGCACAGGGAGAAGAGCAGTGGGGAGAGGACGCAACCTTGAGGGGCACCAGTGTTGGTGGAGTGTATTGGATTGGACTGGATTTCCCCAGTCTCACTAGCTGTTGCCTATCGGTCTGAAAGCTGGTGATCCATTTACAGATAGAGCTAGGGACAGAGAGCTGGGTTAGTTTGGTCTGGAGGAGTATTGGGATGATGGTGTTGAAGGCCGAACTGAAGTCCACAAACAGGATCCTCACATAAGTCTTTGATTTGTCCAGATGCTGAAGGATGAAATGCAGTCCCATGTTGACTGCATCATACACAGACCTGTTTGCTCGGTTAGAAAATGGCAGGGTGTCCAGTTAGGGTCCAGTGATGTCCTTCAGATAAACCAGAACCAGTTTTTCAAATGCGTGCATGAGGACAGACGTTAGAGCCACAGGACTGTAGTCATGAAGTCCTGTTATCTTGGGTTTCTTTGGAACAGGGATGATGGTGGAGCGTTTGAAGCATGAAGGGACTCTGCACAGTTCCAGAGATCTTTTGAAGATCTGTGTGAAGATGGGGGCCAGCTGGTCAGCACAGGTTTTCAGACAGGCTGGTGAAATACCACCTGGGCCTGGAGCCTTCCTTCTCTTGTTCTTTCTGAAGACCTGCGCACATCATCTTCACTGATCTGAAGTGCAGTTGTGGGGAGAGGGGGTTGCTGGAGGTTTTAACGGTTAAGTAAGGAGATGTCAGACCGGGTGTGGGGGGTTTCAAACCTACAGTAAAACTCATTCAGTTTTCAGCAAGTTGTTGATTCACCTCAGTGCTGGGGAGGGTGTCTTGTAGTTGGTGATGGCTTTCAGACCTTTCCACACTGAAGCTGGGTCATTGGAAGTGAACGGATCTTCCAACTTTTAAGCAAAGCTCCTCGTAGCTTATTCAGTGTGTTCCTGGCCTGATTATACAAATACCTTATCTCCATTTTTGTAGGCATCCTCTTTGGCCTTACGAAGATGTCTGAGAAATACAAAGAAGCTAAATGGGAAAGAGTCAGCAAGGTCTTACATACTGAACAAGTGCTACTCCTGAGGAACCATCCTACAGAGAGTGCATATTCCTGAACACAACACACTCTTTATTCTAGCTAATCATCAATTAACATGGGGGGGGGGGGGCAGATCAAAAACTTACATCTCTTACATGGCCTAGACATATTTTCTTCAGCTATGCATGCATTTCAACCTTTCATTACCTATAATAGGGGCGCTTTTAACAGTCTTGGAGAACTGCTCATCACCCTTTTATCCAATGCGACATTTTTTATTATTAGTGTAAAGAGACATGCTCCGAAATGGTCACTGTGACTAGAGTGCAAAACAAAAGGGTGTTGTTATACACTACCACTGAGACATTTTAACCAAAGAAGACCCTAAAGAATCATACCAACTTGTGAAAAATGTGTATCTGATGTCCCCTTTAATTATTTTGCGTGACCCAGCCTAGGGACTAAAACTTGTTTTATCTGATAAATGATGATGGACATACAAAAAATATTGTTGTCCTTGGTTTAAAAAATTGGGTTGTGGGTATATATCAAGTGAGCCGCACCGGCGCCTCTATCCCTCCTGCCGTGAGCGTGCTTCTACACTCCACACAGACACTTCAGTAGCACACAGTTTTCAAACATTAGATTAAGCTGCCCATCTCGTAGATGAAAAGCCATACATGAGTCAGACCAGTTGTTAACAAACTGTTTGTCACAGATTGCGTGACTTCACCACTTCCACAGGAAGTCACGGGACTATAACCACTTTGCCATTTCCTGTGGAATTTTTTTTCTGCACTATAAAAATGACCCAATTTTGATGGTACAAAAACCTGGTAAATGGTTAACGGTAAACTGACCTTCCCAGAATTTCCTGCGTTGCATTTCAAATTTAGTTTGAATTTGATGTTTTTTCTTTGAAATAACTTCTTCTTAGTTTTTTACCAGTTATGTTTATTAGGGTTGTATGTTACATCTAATGTGTTAAATTAATGTTTATTGCATATTTCAGTTTATTGAGTGTCACCCATGATGGTGTTAAGTGCTTTGTGCACTTTCTATATATGTTATTATTTAAAAGCTGCTTTGGTTAATCATGTGACTTTCTCATCACCTCCTACATTTGGTGTGTTTTTCAGTGTATTTCAAAGGTAAAAAAACAGATTTCAGTACTTCAATACGTTGGTATATTAACATTATATCAGTTAATGAAATTACGGTATTTAACTGTAAATCGAAGTTAAAACCTAAAATATTGTTTACGGTAGAATTCCAGCGACCTTAACAACTCTTTTATAGTGTGCAGCTATACAAAATGTTGGCCGACCAAGCCTTCGACTTCTTGTCGACTAATGGTTATTTGACTATTGGGGGGCAGCCCAAGTAAAATGTATGTATGTTTGTGAAAGAAGAGTATGTGACCCTGGATAACAAAACTAAAAGTTGAATAAATGATCTTATCCTTGATGTGTGGTTTGTTAGGATATATTTAACTGAGATATTTTGCCATTAAATGACTTAAAATCTCAGGGAGAAGCCTACTTTCTTACTTTGTTTTAATTTTGATGAGTAGAGTTTACAGCTCATGAAAGTCAAAAATGCAGTATCTCAAATATTACAATATTTAATTTGAGTTTCATTAAATGACCATCCATACAGTATAAATTCTGTGTGTCTCTTATTCTTTGAAACCACAATAATGAGTAAGACTGCTCATTGGCAATGGTTAAGAAGACAATCATAAGCCCCGTTTTCCATAGTATTTTATTAAAAAAATGTCAGATCACAATATCACCGAATAAAAAATCAGCACACAAAACATGCAAAGAAAATACAAGCTGTGTGTTCAGTACAGTGTGTCTGATGGAGCCGCTGGATTCAGTGCAGGAGGATGAAAAAGAGCAGAGAACCGCAGAGGAACAAGCTCTGAGTGACACTTTTAGCACGTTACACAGGTTCCCCTCACAACACGAGAAGCTCCCAACATTAGGGACCGATGTTGTTGCAGCGGCATCACAAATAGATTGAGAAGCACAGCCTTTTGTAACCACTGACTGCCCTCCGTAACTCGCTGATGAAAATAAAGAAAACACAGGTTTATCTAAGCTGGAAATGTGAGCTGTATCAAATGCTCAAACGATATAAATAATGACTTCTTTCTTTTCCAGATCCTCACCTGTTACTTTAATGCAGCGGGTATCACTTCCCGAACATCTTAATATGTTTAAACAGCTCTGTCCATCACAGAGTAACACGTATATCCGTTGGGAGCATTAGAGGGATCTACAGGACGAAAACATGTATTGTTTTATCTCCTGTTAAGAATATAACATCTCACTTCGTTAGCTGCACCATTTAATCAATTCACAGCTGGAAAGCCACACACTGTATTGTATTTTTAGATGTAAAATGTGTGTTGGACGTAATTATTTTATTGTATTTGGTCCGTAAAGCACAATACCTGGAGCATCCAGGGCGTTACACTTGTCTGTGTTGCAGCACGCTAAAGATGTCTTTGCAACGCCGAAGTCCATAGACCCGCTTACACAGTCAGCAATACAGCTTTTAACCTGCACTTTAGCAGTAGTGCCACCTAAGAACGGGAATTATTCAGAAAATACATTGTTTTGATGGTAAATATATTTGTAAATGTCAAAAATGGCATTTTATTATTTCAAATATTGATTCAGTTTTAATGCAAATTATACTGTTAAGCATAACAATTAAATAGCTGAAATATAAATAGAATATTCCATGAGTGCAATTATAAATTCTGTGAGAAGTTACATTTACAGCAGCACCAGTAAAGAAAAAAAGCCCACACCAGCATTCAAATTAGTCAAATATAACAGGGATTTTCAATTCCTCATATTGGACTTACCAGCTTGTGCCACTGTTGTTGAACTCATGCACTTGGAAGCTCCACTGGGACAGGCTTTTTACAGTTTGATCTGCACAAGAACCCGTGGTACCCATACACTCATAACAGCTGAAAGAGTGTCCTTTAGTAATAAAACAGAGAGAGAGAGAGACATAAATGATCTGTATTTGTACTCAATTACATTACAAGCAATATTTGTCTTTTGTACCTGCAGTGAAAAGGACGAACAGAAGAAAAACGGAGATTTGCAGATCCATCTTTGATCAGGAGGTGAATGAAATAACGTTCCTCTTTCATCGCTTATATAGCTTTTCAAATGGGAGGGTCTTTATGTGGAAACGAAAGTTTAACAGAAGACATTACTAGAAACTGAAGCTTCAGCTTGCATAATTTACCTGGCAGTAAAGGGAGGTTTCAATTAAAAAAAATTACAAGGATTGTAAAGGACTTCTTAAACCCAACCATCTTAAAGAGACAGTGCACCTTAAAAATGACCATTCTGTTATTAATCGTGCATCCTCGTGTAATTTCCAAACCTGCTTGACTTATACTCTGCGGAAAGCAAAGGAAGATATTTCCTGTCTCTGTGTTTTGCGTGTGTGTGCTTTTCCTTTATCCATAAAGTGGGTTCAATGTTGTTTGACTTTGTTGAGTGCTTTATGTATTACCTCTATTCAGTGGTGACACACACACACACACACACACACACACACACACACACACACACACACACACACACACACACAAATATACAGTATTGTTACAATGAGCTCTCCACTAAAGGATTACAATAGGAGCAGTTCATTAGCATATAACGCACCATGAAGCATCCTGTTCCAGAGGAACCATAAGTTTCCCTTTCTCTGAAATCACAAATTCTATGCAAACAGTGTTCTTAGTCTCGATGTTTCTTAAGCTTTTAGATATACTATAAGATCTGTATCTCATCTGCCAACCTACTCTCAGAAATAAAAGTGCAAAAATTGTACCTTTATGGCTATAACACCTTTATGGCTAAAACAAACACCTTTATGGCTAAAACACCTTTATGGCTAAAACAAACACCTTTATGGCTATAACACCTTTATGGCTAAAACACCTTTATGGCTATAACACCTTTATGGCTATAACACCTTTATGGCTATAACACCTTTATGGCTATAACACCTTTATGGCTAAAACAAACACCTTTATGGCTATAACACCTTTATGGCTATAACACCTTTATGGCTATAACACCTTTATGGCTAAAACAAACACCTTTATGGCTATAACACCTTTATGGCTATAACACCTTTATGGCTATAACACCTTTATGGCTATAACACCTTTATGGCTATAACACCTTTATGGCTAAAACACACACCTTTATGGCTATAACACCTTTATGGCTAAAACAAACACCTTTATGGCTATAACACCTTTATGGCTAAAACACCTTTATGGCTAAAACAACACCTTTATGGCTATAACACCTTTATGGCTAAAACACCTTATGGCTAAAACACCTTTATGGCTAAAACAAACACCTTTATGGCTATAACACCTTTATGGCTAAAACACCTTTATGGCTAAAACACCTTTATGGCTAAAACAAACACCTTTATGGCTAAAACACCTTTATGGCTAAAACAAACACCTTTATGGCTATAACACCTTTATGGCTATAACACCTTTATGGCTAAAACACCTTTATGGCTAAAACAAACACCTTTATGGCTATAACACCTTTATGGCTAAAACAAACACCTTTATGGCTATAACACCTTTATGGCTATAACACCTTTATGGCTAAAACAAACACTTTTATGGCTATAACACCTTTATGGCTAAAACAAACACCTTTATGGCTATAACACCTTTATGGCTAAAACAAACACCTTTATGGCTATAACACCTTTATGGCTAAAACAAACACTTTTATGGCTATAACACCTTTATGGCTAACACACCTTTATGGCTAAAACAAACACCTTTATGGCTATAACACCTTTATGGCTAAAACAAACACCTTTATGGCTATAACACCTTTATGGCTAAAACAAACACCTTTATGGCTATAACACCTTTATGGCTAAAACAAACACCTTTATGGCTATAACACCTTATGGCTAAAACACCTTTATGGCTAAAACAAACACCTTTATGGCTATAACACCTTTATGGCTAAAACAAACACCTTTATGGCTATAACACCTTTATGGCTAAAACAAACACCTTTATGGCTATAACACCTTTATGGCTAAAACAAACACCTTTATGGCTAAAACAAACACCTTTATGGCTATAACACCTTTATGGCTATAACACCTTTATGGCTATAACACCTTTATGGCTATAACACCTTTATGGCTAAAACAAACACCTTTATGGCTATAACACCTTTATGGCTATAACACCTTTATGGCTATAACACCTTTATGGCTATAGCAGCTGCGTAGTACCCTCAAAATGATATCTTCGTACCTTATTTACCACTGTAGGTTTCATAGTAGTATCTTATGGGTACGTTCTACTAGGTACTAATATGCACCTTTTAGGGGTACATATGGTACAAATGTGTCTCTTTAAGGGTAATCACACAGTGGCAAGTTGTTGAAGGACAATTTTTGCTTTAATAAAATATATTTTATACGTGATTGATAATCAGAGGTATAAATCTGCAACATTTAAAATAAAAAAAAATACATACATTAGTTTGATTAATTTCAGGTAAATATTAGTTAGTGGAGTCACGTCAACCCACGAAGTTGAAAAACATCCCGCGGCAACAGAGGAAAAAAATGCCCAATTCCGCGTTGAAATTGTGGATTTGGCAACACTTGCACCGCGCCGTCATATTTATAGTGAGATCTGCTGCAGAAGCCAGCGAAATTATGCACAGGCAAAATGAAAAGATAAAGACAAGGATGTGACAAAAGACTTACGAGACCTTATGTTTTGCTTGTGGAGTTATCACTGTAATACATATGACTTCTGGCACATCACTGTACTTCCACTGATTACTTCTCGCTACTATCTTCAGGGTGCGTACTATGGGGGAGCTCGGCTCCTCTTAATAAGACATGGGCTTCCCTGAAAACGGGATTTATGAACATATGGGGGGGGGGGTCTCAAAAAATATTGACAACGTGTTATTTTGACGTGCAATTTCAGTTTTGTGTAATGTGATTATCGTGGATTATTATGTGTAAAAATTGCACAAAAAACATTAATTCATGCATGACAGCGATTTAAACCTAATTCACTTCAATGAAGATAACTACACATGCTATTCTTGTCATGAGCATCAAGGTGTGGTGTGGTGTGTGTGTGTTTGGGGGGGGGGGGGATGGTGACTCTCGATGTCTTAGGCCTAATTGAACAGAGGAATTATGGTATTCTTCTGTAGCCTGACGAGTAAGTTTAATCGTTGTTCATGTGAACTCAAAGACAGCCTGATGCTTGGTGCTTGATGCTTCACCTATCAATTCATGTCGATAACGTATAATGGGGTAAACCCTGTATAGTGATTTATCCTATATAGTGCTTGCATAAGGCAAGTTGTCCATACACTTGTAGCTCTTATGTATCTTTGTAAGTCATTGCAAGTCCATCCCACACCCCCCCCCCCCCCCCCCATTATAAAAAGTGGGCTGCCCTAAAGTCCACGGTATACTTCAAACACTGACTCGATACATCTTGATATCTTTGGGTGTCTAAAATCTTTAAAATGTCTAAATAATGACCGATTATGTCGGTCTAGAGTGACGTAAAAGCATGAAATCCGACATGACCGTTCACATTGCGGTCACATTGCAAAACATCTGACATGGATCAGATTTAGCACCACATGTGGAAGTGGCACAAATCAGAATTGAAAAGATCAGATTCCATGCAGCTTGTGCTGTTCACACGGTCATGATAAAAACAGGTCTGAGTCACCGTGTGAGCAAAATAATCAGATTTGGGCCACATTTGCCTGCAGCGTGAACATAGCGTTTGAAACCACACATTTACTCTGATTACACTTGTGTACTAACATGATTCACAAGTCCATCATAGCTCTGGTTAAACTGGTTCTTTACAACTGCAATAACCGTTCTACACTTGTTCCGGCACGTTTAACTTCATATTTCTCTCTGTCTCGTTTATGTTTATTGAATTCAGCACATGTTATTTAATACAAGTGACATTCAGGTTAATTCAATGAATGTCACTTAGTTATTCAATTCAATGTCATAATTTATAAAAAAAAAAGAGTTTGAGCAACTTGCTCAATCAGATACTGTTTTTTTTTATATAGAAACTGTATAATTAATTTGTATGAGAATATGGTCCATGTTATAAAAAGGTTTTATACTATTTATAGACAGGTTAATAATTCTGCATTGTTGTATTGAGTCAGATCATGACAAGTATGTGAACCCATACTCTAGTGTTTCATTGTTTTATTCTTCTTCTTCTTCTTATTTTTAATCTTAGATTGTGATCCAATGTGTGTTTTATGCCTTTTCTTCATTTAGGAGATTAAAGTGGTTGGAATGTGTTATAAACTCACTGTTTATATCGGATCAAACCACACAGACGCCTGATTGAACTTGCCATCATCTTTACTCTCCCCATCCTACGTGATGACGTCACACCAATACACAACATCCCCCCTGTACTTGAATATGAACTTACCCTATCTAACACGTTCTCATTCACCTTTGCTTACAACTCAAAGATTTCAGAACATTAAATACATTTTATTTTGTTTTATCAGCTTCATAGAACATCCCCAATTATTTTAAAACAAATAAATTGAACTATGACATAACTCATTTGGGATCTCTTTTTTTTCAACTTCCATAACCTTTAACATCCTTAGAACACATTAAACTTAAGAGTCCTCTTTTTTTTTAATCTCATTAGTCACTCAATAACATAGTCTCCAAGTCTTTCAGGCAATTTGATTTGTCGCTGAGGCCTGCATTATTTAGGGGTTTGTTCCTCTCTCTGAATTGTTTCCCAGTTAATTTTGCATTCCTCTTCGATTCCTTTTTGTTCCCCATCTGAACTTGGCTCTTGAGCACATTTCATATCATGAATCACTGTTGGTGTTTCCATTGAATGGAACTTCTTGACGAATGTTGTGTTCCGAGTATATTTCGCTCTAGTGGGTAACTGAACAATAACACTGTTACCTTCTCTGTGTATGACTGTGTGAGGTGTACTGTGAAATGTTGTTGTTAACTTGTCTGTTTTGTCTTGCCTCACAAGCACTCGATCTCCAACCTCTATGTTAGATGTCTTAGCATTCCATCTGTTGTCTGCGTATATTTTGGCTTTTCCTTTTTGCTCTGCATCCCTGTCCCGAGCTTCCAGGTCACTGTGGGGTGTTGCAATGTCTGGTAACTTTCCTCTGGAAAAGAAGTTCTGCTGGGCTTTTGCCCATTGTGGAGTGTTGTATGGATCTGTAGACCGTCACATACTTGCGTAGCTCTCTTTTCCAGTCCTGGCCTTCAGCTTGGGCAATCTGTACTCGTTTCATCAGTGATGCATTTTTGTCTTTCCACTTCCCCATTTGCTTTTGCCCACTTTGGGGTTGTTTTAATGTGGTGGATTCCGTTTTCCTGACAAAACATTTGAAACTGACGGGACTTGAATTGCGGCCCACAATCTGACCTGATTGTTAAGGGAAGTCCATGCCGACTGAAAATGTCCTCCAAACTGTCAATGACTTTTTCTGCAGTTGTGGATTTGAGGATCGCGTATTCGTAGTACCTACTGTAATAGTCAACAACGACCAGGATTGAATGTCCATCGGGTAAAGGACCAAGCAAGTCTGTGGCTAAGTTTTGCCATGGCCCTTCATGCATCACTGTGGGTGACAGTGGTTCTGGAACATCTGGTCTCGCTACCAGCTGACAACCATGACACGCCCTCACAAACCTTTCTGCGGCCCTGTCCATTCCGGACCACCAAACCTTTGTTCTCAGGTGTTGTTTTGTTCCTATTACACCAAGATGATCATCATGAGCCAACTGTAATGCTCTTCCATGCAGCAACTGTGGAAAAACAATTCTTGTCCCTCTGAGTATTATTTGGCCAATGACACATAGCTCACCTGCAATATGTCTGTATGCAGGGCAGTCATCGAAACAACCTGTTTGAATGGCAGCTTTCAGTCTCTGTAATTCCACATCATTTGCTGAGATTTGCTCAACTTCTTTGGTGGTCAGTGCGCTTGGTGTCGCGCAAACAGCTATGAATCTCACATATTCCTCTGCTTTATGTGCATGGGTCGCCCCTTTGGCTGATGGCCCCAGCAGGTGTGACAAAGGATCTGCAATGTTGTGCATTCCGGGTATATGAATCACCTGAAAATCATAGGGCTGTAATCTCAAGACCCACCTTTCGATTCATGCACATGGTTTTGAACGAGGGCTGTAAATTGCCTTGTGGTCTGTGACCAAATCAAACTTCCAACCATACACGTATGGGTGCAGTAGTTCACATGCCCACACCAGCGCAAGTGCTTTGCGCTCTGTTTGCGAATATCTCTGTTCACATTCTGTCAAGCTCCTACTTACATATAAGACAGGAACAATTTCTCCTCTTTGGTCCTGCACTAGTAGAGCTCCGATGCCCTTTGGTCCAGCATCAGCAATGACTTTCGTTGGAGCATCCTTGTCGAAATATGCCAGTGTTGTGGCTTCAGCCAACTTATCTTTGAGAATTTTGAACGCTTTCTTTTGCTCAGTCCCAAAATGAAATTTGGCATCCTTCCTTGTCAGTCTGCGCAGAGGTTCTGAGATACATGCAAATTGAGGAATGAAACGGCTGCTATAGCCAGCTAAACCGAGAAAACTTCTCACCTCTGATGCATTTTCAGGTTCCCTTGCCTCCACGACTGCTCTCACTCTTTCTGCTGTAGGGTTAATGCCTTTCTCTTACAACAACATGCCCATAAACACTAACTTGTCCATGTTAAACTGGCACTTCTCTGCATTTAGAGTCAAGTCACAGTTTTCCAGTCTCCTTAATACTGCATGCAATCTTTCATCATGAGACTCTTTGTCAGGTGCATGGATGATGTCATCGGATAAGTTCTCTACACCTTCGATGCCAGCCAGAACCGCTGCTATTTCGTGTTGGTACTGCTCACTTGCAGAGGAAACTCCAAATACCAATCTTTTGAACCTATATATACCATTATGAACGGCAAAGGTTGTGATGTCTCTTGACTCAGGGGTCAACTCTAACTGATGGTACCCCCACTTCAGGTCTAGTTTGCTGAATATGGCTGATCCCTTCATTACCTGTAACAGTTCATCCACTGTGGGAATTGGAAACCTCCCACGAATGATTGCAGCATTCACCTGCCTCATGTCTAAGCATATCCTTATTTATGCATTCGCTTTGGGCACAATGAAATCTGGGTTTACCCAAGGAGTTGCTCCATCAACTTTCTCAATAATGTCCATGTTAAGCAATTAATTATTTTTTTTCTCAACAGCCTCTCTGAGTCAACTATTTTTATTGTCTGTTTTGAACTGTCTTTTGTTTTACACATTTTTACAAAAATATATTTCCCATTGCATCTCCTGCATGATTTTCCACGTGTTGGGCATTTATAATCTTTTGCAAAATGACCTGTCTGTCCACATCTGTAACACGTCTTATCCGAATATGTTCCTCCTTTACTATTTTGCATACGTTTTTTCTGATCTCTCGCTCCTTTTTTGGACACAAGGATCACCGTCTCAAAACCATTTTTTTTCAGAAAAGAGATGAGTCAAAATTATGAATGATTAGAGGTAGGCCCATTTTATATGGTTTTTAGTATGCACATTAGGTTATTTTTCCTCAACTGGTTAGAATTTATAACTGTGCATAACAATTCAGTCTGATTTTTGCGTTGGTTTGACCAATAACGAGACAGGCTTAAGTAAAATGTAAATCCACTTTCTGGCAGCAGGTGGCACTTATGGAACAGAAAGATGTTTCCCCGGTAACCGCTGTAAACAAAGCAGCTGAGCTAATAAACTATTTTAGCCAGTAAGATGAAAATAAAATACCATGGACATTGTTCTGAAGATGGTTCCCTTCAGAGTGTTGTGAAGCATCAGACTTAGTTGGATCCATTTGTAGCTTTTATTAAGAATAGTCAAACAGGCAGAGTATACACCTGTAAACAAGGCAATGGAGACAGAGTCGAGAGTCAGTCGGGGAATCGAGGCAGGCGGATAGAATCAGAGTCCAGTAAACAATCAAAGTCGGGGCAGGCAGAGAACAATCAGAAACGGGATAACAGTCCAAGATCAAAAGGTAATAAAGCGAACACGGGTAACAACACTTAGAAATGACAGCCGGGGCAATTCAAGACTTCGCAGAGAAGTGGTGTGTGTGAGTGGCTTTTATGTGTGTGTGTAAATGAGGTGCAGGTGTGGCGTGCAATCAGTCCCAGGTAAGAGGCATGATGGGAATTTGAGTTCAACAGGGAAATACTAATATTCGGGAGACGGATCCCTCCGGTGGTGCATCCGAAAACCTACGCTGCATGCTGCGACTGTGTGAGATTGTTACTAACTTTGCTTGATGTTGGACACTATTTAGGTGAGTTTTATAACAAATATGGTTTTAATGAAAATACAGAATATTAAAAGATAGCACATTCTGTCGGGAATTTCATCTTGGTTTGTGGTCAAACTTTAACCGTTTGTATCCCTGTTTGTAACCCCAAACTAGAGCGGGCTTGGCGACCCCGTGTAAATCGTTCGCGACCCCTAGTGGTGGTCACGGCCTCCAGGTTGGGAACCACTGGTGTAGATGCTTAAGCATGTGCATTCTTTTATATATGTTGTTCTGAATGATCTACGCTGTTTTGCTGTACTACAGAAATATTAAGTGATAACAACAGCGATTGGTAATTAGCAAATGTGTGTTTTTTAAACTTATAATGAATTAAGTTCCTATCAAACGCTTGGTGACGGCATCTCTGAGTACTTCGGGCAGAACAGAGCTGTGTAATGGCGCTTTTCCACTGCATGGTACGGTACGGTACGGTACGGTTCACTTTTGGGGGGTTTTCCACTGGGTACTGTACCTGGTACCTGATACTTTTTTAGTACCACTTCGGTCGAGGTTCCATGCGAGCCGTACCGTTACCAAAACGTGATGTGTAAACTCTGCTGATCACTGATTGGCCGGAGAAAATCGTCATTACTGTGTCACTGAACTTGCGACACGAGACCCTCCTCTACAGCCCGACCCGCTAGATTTAAATCAGCACAGCCAGCGAAGGATCGGACACAACTTCTGTTTAAACAAACGCACATTTTGCATCAACCACAAAATAGCAGTGTCGTTGTCTGTTGAGGAGGTTCAGACGTTCCTCTCGTTGATAGCAAAGGAGCGGATCCAGCGAGAGCTTGATGGCACGACGCCGAAGGAAAAAGCCTTATGTATAACGTTACTTTTGAACTTGCTATATTTTCAGAGTATGTTTTCTGTTTATATATTTACCTCTGTATCTGTGTTTTGCTTCAATTAAAAACAATCTGATCGAATAAGTGTACCTCCAGACTATATTAAATATGTATCATTGTATGAGCACGTAATGAACCTCTTGAAAAAGACAAATGATTAATGCCGCGATTATAAAAACCATCACATAAATAAAAAAAAACAAGGGATACATTGTACATTTTGAAATATTCAAAAGTTTATTGATAATTCACTTTACAGAACACACTGCATGAATAGTTAACTAATCAAGTAATGCAGCACACCTGCATGAACATCCCTGCTCTCCTCATCTACAGCCCGTGTCACTGTCACCACAGTCTCTGCTGCTGGGGGTAAATCACAAGCATTCTCATAGACCTCTCCATTGTTGTTAAAAACATCCACATGCCGAGAGTGAAGAACACTATTCCGTCTCCTTTCTTTGTTGTGAGTTTGTTTGTGGCGCGTTTACGATGATGTCACGGCAGTAGAGGCGGCGCAATTATAACGACGCGTGAATAATCCCGCCCACTCTATAGCGGTACTAAACTGCGGTGGAAATGCAAACCGACCCGAACTGAGCCGTACCGTACCGAGCCGTGCCGAACCGTACCGTACCATGCAGTGGAAAAGCACCATAATATGAGCGGCTCACGAATTAAGTCTGGGGAACAAATTTATGATATAGTCCTACCTATGCTATAAATAACCTCACCTATGAGAAATATTAATTACGTTTCTGTGATTAATGTAAATAGTGGTCCTCAATCTTAAAAGGTGGGTTGCATATTAAATGAAATCAGATCTTATTGCACTTTTCACTGTACATGAAGCAGACATACTTTAACATTGAGCAGTTTTAGCCGGGCGATGTTGATAAAAAATGATCCACTGTTTGAGATTTAGTTGTTTTGTATAATGTATATTTATATATTCTTTATTTTATGATCGGTGGATAAGCACAGATTTAGGATATGATGATAATTTACTGTAGCTCAGTACAACGTGTTCTCATGATAATTCGTATGTATTTTATGTAAAATGTGGTTCTAGAAAACGTACAATTACGTATTTACAGCATGTAAATGTACAAATACGTACATATTTACAGCACGTGAACGTACAAATACGTACGTATTTACAGCACGTAAACGTACAAATACTTACGTATTTTTCAGCACGTAAACGTATAAATACTTACGTATTTACAGCACGTAAACGTACAAATAATTAAGTGTTTTTTCACCACGTAAACGTACAAATACTTACATATTTACAGCACGTAAACGCACAAATACTTACGTATTTACAGCACGTAAACGTAAAAATACTTACGTATTTACAGCACGTAAACATACAAATATTTAAGTATTTACAGCACGTAAACGTACAAATACTTATGTATTTACAGCATTTAAATATACAAATACTTACGTATTTACATCACGTAAACATACAAATACTTGCGTATTTACAGCACGTAAACATACAAATATTTAAGTATTTACAGCACGTAAACATACAAATATTTAAGTATTTACAGCACATAAACGTACAAATACTTATGTATTTACAGCACATAAACGTACAAATACTTACGTATTTACATCACGTAAACGTACAAATACTTGCGTATTTACAGCACGTAAGCTTACAAATACTTGCATATTTACAGCACGTAAACATACAAATATTTAAGTATTTACAGCACGTAAACGTACAAATACTTATGTATTTACAGCACATAAACGTACAAATACATACATATTTACATCACGTAAACGTACAAATACTTACGTATTTACAGCACATAAACTTACAAATACTTGGGTATTTACAGCACGTAAACGTACAAATACTTACGTATTTACAGCACGTAAACGTACAAATACTTACGTATTTACAGCACATAAACGTACAAATACTTACGTATTTACAGCATTTGAACGTACAAATACTTACGTATTTACAGCACGTAAACGTACAAATACTTACGTATTTACATCACGTAAACGTAAAAATACTTGCGTATTTACAGCACGAAAACTTACAAATATTTACAGCATGTAAACGTACAAATACTTACGTATTTACAGCACGTAAACTTACAAATACTTGGGTATTTAAAGCACGTAAACGTACAAATACTTACGTATTTACAGCACGTAAACTTACAAATACTTGGGTATTTAAAGCACGTAAATGTACAAATACTTACGTATTTACAGCATGTAAATGTACAAATACTTAAGTATTTACAGCATTTAAATATACAAATACTTACGTATTTACAGCACGTAAACGTACAAATACTTACGTATTTATAGCATTTAAACACACAAATACTTACGTATTTATAGCATTTAAACACACAAATACTTACGTATTTATAGCATTTAAACACACAAATACTTACGTATTTACAACACGGAAATGTACAAATAGCACGTAAACATACAAATACTTACGTATTTACAGCACATAAACGTACAAATACTTACGGGTTTACAGCATTTAAATGTACAAATACTTATGTATTTACAGCACGTAAATGTACAAATACTTACGTATTTACAGCATTTAAACACACATAAAACTTGCGTATTTACAGCATGTAAACGTACAAATACTTACGTATTTATAGCATTTAAACACACAAATACTTACGTATTTACAACACGTAAATGTACAAATAGCACATAAACGTACAAATACTTACGTATTTACAGCATTTGAACGTACAAATACTTACGTATTTACAGCACGTAAACGTACAAATACTTACGTATTTACATCACGTAAACGTAAAAATACTTGCGTATTTACAGCACGAAAACTTACAAATATTTACAGCATGTAAACGTACAAATACTTACGTATTTACAGCACGTAAACTTACAAATACTTGGGTATTTAAAGCACGTAAACGTACAAATACTTACGTATTTACAGCACGTAAACTTACAAATACTTGGGTATTTAAAGCACGTAACTGTACAAATACTTACGTATTTACAGCATGTAAATGTACAAATACTTAAGCATTTACAGCACACAAACGTACAAATACTTACGTATTTACAGCATTTAAATATACAAATACTTACGTATTTACAGCACGTAAATGTACAAATACTTATGTATTTACAGCATTTAAACGCACAAAAAACTTGCGTATTTACAGCACGTAAACGTACAAATACTTACGTATTTATAGCATTTAAACACACAAATACTTACGTATTTATAGCATTTAAACACACAAATACTTACGTATTTACAGCACGGAAATGTACAAATAGCACGTAAACGTACAAATACTTATGTATTTACAGCACATAAACGTACAAATACTTGGGTATTTACACCACGTAAACGTACAAATACTTACGGGTTTACAGCATTTAAATGTACAAATACTTACGTATTTACAGCACGTAAATGTACAAATACATACGTATTTACAGCATTTAAACTCACAAATACTTGCGTATTTACAGCACGTAAATGTACAAATACTTACGTATTTATAGCATTTAAACACACAAATACTTACGTATTTACAGCACGTAAATGTACAACTACTTACGTATATACAGCATGTAAACTTACAAATACTTTTGCTCTTTTAATTTATTAAAACCACTTTCAAGAGCCACTGCCATCTGCTTGCCTTCCTTTTGCTCTCTGTCTGCTCATTGTTACACTGATATATAGAAAAGCAGTGTCAACATCAGCTTTGAATTTGTTTAAGAAATTATATTATCATCATTGATTTCCTTTCATTGATTTTTAAATAAAGGTGTTAGATAAAAATCATCCATAAATACAATACAATATGAAATCATTTAATACAATAAAAATACAATAAATAAAACAATTTCAGCAAAAATAAAACTATGGTTGATTTAATTAAAACATGTATAGTTAATTTATACAAAGATTTTATGTTTACACACATGCACACAAATACAAAACACCATCATGGCAACACACAAAACAACCAAGAAGAAATAGGACTTGTTCTTTTTTGCTTCCAAAACTGTAAACATTACAGTATTTTACTATAAAATTACATTAAATGTAAGGTTAGATCTATTACAGTAAAGAAATATACTGTTAAACAATTACCTGTTTGTAGCATTTTTACAGTCTTTTATGGTTAAAATAAGTGCATGAAAATGCATCACAAAGTTTGTTTAACAGTAATGGAAAATGTAAGTAAAAATACAATAAATAAATACAAAAAATAACCAGACAAATAATGTTTAAAGAGGTTTTTAAAAAGTTCCCTTGAACCTTCCTTTGCTTCCTTGAACACAGCTATGGGAAAGTCTTGAAATGAAGAGATTTTCCCAGTGTGAATAAGAATTTCTCCTACATCATGAAGGTCAAATTAAGCTGTATAGACCGTATATGCCTCAAAGCCCTCAGTGAGCAAGCCAAAGGCGACAGTGGCAAGGAAAAAACCCTCCACAAGAGGTTTAGGCAGTGGAGGGAAAACCTTGAGAGGAGCCAGACTCAACTGAGGGCGCCAATCCTCCTCTGGCAAGACACAAATAATAAGATCCTGTTTTATGTGGATATCAGGACACATGTGATGTGAAGTAGACTAATGATGAAGGTTAACAGCTCCACACCATCAATTGTTACTGTGATGTCATCTTCAGAATTCAACCTGGATAGAGACAGGATTGTTAAAATTATATGGCTTGTTTCAGTTTTACTTTTCACATCTTGGATTTCAAACAGAACACAGGTTCTTCAGGAGGAACCTTCTTCTAGAATATTAAAATCTAAATTTGAGATAGCATACATGCTTTATACTCACCATAACAGGTGGTTAAACAAAGTCACATGATGGATCAGCATAAGTTTATAGCAGGTTGCCTGTCCATAAACCCCCCCCCAATACTGGTATACTGTAGATAGGGCACAGGGTCAAAACATCATGAGGGCAACACACAACACTAACCGAACAACAGAAAATAACAAAATACTCTAATATATGCGATAACACAAATACAAAGAAACAAATTTAAACACAATCTATTCATAATATGTCTCTAATCAAATCTAATCAAAACCAGATGAACAGTCCAGCGTCAAGAACACAGACAAGGCATGGACATCTGCTCAGTGCTGTCTGCAATTCAAACACAAGACTCTGGGTGTGTATGTGTGTGTACCTATTCAACAGTTTTGTTTTAAACTATCATAAACTATGTATCTCATAAATCTGCTTTAATCTCATTTAACATTTTAAACAACAATTGCACTTGCACAACACTTGACATCAGCATTAGCTGTCTGTTTGTCAGACTACAAGTGCTCTCAACCCTTCCACGTGTCATTTAGCAACATAATCATAACGCTAGTGTTCATTGTATTCCACTAACTTGTGCATCATTTCTCAGTTATCTTTATTTTTATCAGTCATCAGTCAGTGTATCTCTGGGTCATCAGTCAGTGTATCTCTGGGTCTCAGCCAGTGTACGGTCTGTGGTTGAGTGATGCTGGTTTTCAGTTGAGAATGCATGTGTTGTATCTTGAGGAGGAAGTTCTTGCTCTGCGGTGTTATTTATAGTAAAAGAGCAAACACCACAAGCAGCCACCAAAGACAAACTTCATGCATCACCACACCTTCTCGGCCGTTGCTGTTTGCAGTATATCAGAGGATTCTTGCTAGTTGTAACATCAAATTGTTTTGTAGTTTTTTCTGCAGAATATTAGAGTCATTCTGTTTTAGAACAAAGCCCTTTCCTGTCATAATGTGTGTCTTCTCACGAGGTTTAAAACACTTAGCACTGTAACTCTAGTCACAGAATAAGGTATGTAAAGTATGATTAACACTTCAAAATGGGCTTTGCTGAGAACACAGGAGATGAACGACACATTACACAAGACAATAACCGACAAAAGAGAGAATACTGTAAATACACACATGGCTGCATCTATTCATAATATGTATGGAAACGTCCTTTTAATTTTAAATGATACGTTTTTACTTTGAAAAATCATGCATTTTACACTTTTTGGTGTGAAAGGCTTTTACATTTTCTATAAATAGAACTTATTGTATTAAAAACAAACAATCAAGCCCTGCTCATATTTAAAAAGTAGCGCGAAAGTAACGCAAACGTAATGTAACGCATTACTTTCCATAAAAAGTAACTAAGTAATGTAATTAGTTACTTTTTTAGGGAGTAACGCAATATTGTAATGCATTACTTTTAAAAGTAGTTTCCCCAACACTGCTGATACTGATAATGATACTACTGATATTACTGATACTGATACTACATACTGTTACATTAAAAGTCACATTTCAAATAAAACAATGTCAACAAATTAATTAAAGGGCGGTTAGCAGACTAACAATTACTAGATGTAAATAGAATATAAAGCAACATATACACAACTTAATGTACATTATACAATGTCTTCATTATGAAATTAAATCACATTGTCATACAAATTGACCCGGGTCAGGGGTGACCCCTGGAGCAGGTTTTACGTGCCTGTCGTTCCTCATGCCTCCAGTAGAGGGAGCATTACAGTATGAGCCATCAGAATAGAAGCAATCAGAATTTAAACTAAAGATAGTTCACACTAAATTAAAAATCTGAGATCAAACATGTTTGCAATACAAATTTATGGCATAAACATTTGTATGTACAGCCTTTATGATCCATGCAATTTTGTTTCAACAAAACAAAGAGCGAGTTTGAAAGCTGGAAACAATTCAGGAAATCAAAACCCAATTTCATAACATTTGGAAAGCCTGATATCAGAATCACAACATGACTACACTGATTGCACTTTTATAATTCACATTTACAGTCCTAAATACTTCTTTCAATTATCAGAACATGTAAAAAATACAGTGTTTCTCTGATCAAATAAATGCCTTTAAAGAACCATTTAAAAATCAATCAAATACATTTAATCATTTCAGAAGAACACAACTGTTGTTCAACTTTACACTTAACCATTCGCTATCACAGTAAAGTCGAGGCTGTTTATTATGCTCTAAATGACAGATACAGAACAATATGTATAAAGTCGAGGCTGTTTCTCTATAAATTTGTCATGCATGAGATCATGAGATGTGATAGACAGTGAAGATCATCAGTATTACAGCATATCAACAGTACATAATTAAATATGAATCAGGATTGATTGAGTAATTAGTTTCACTTCTGCAGCGCACACTTCTTTTCCCCATATTGCTGTAAGTGTAGTTTCAGTGGTTTAGGCTGTAGGATTGCCGAATGTTATCAGCATGATGGTATAAAACTGTACATGTCTAGTCTATCACCACCCGCTGTCTCTTATATCAATGACGGAAATACGAACAGTTAGAATAGCTAAATATGTGGGAGAGCATTGTTATTAAGTGACTATATTGTATTGCAGTAGGTAGCACTAGTTAGTGTTGAATCAAGACTAGTTAGAGAGAGAGAGAGAGAGAGAGAGAAAGAGAGAGCAGAGCCCCAAGAAGAGAGCAGCAGTAAAGAAAAGAGACAGCGCATCAGTTATAATCTAATCAAAACCATGCGAACAGTCCAGCGCCAAGAACACAGACAAGGCATGGAAATCTGCTCAGTGCTGTCTGCAATAGCAACACAAGACTTTGGGTATATTTACATTTTCATCACTGATTTTATTTGCACTCAATCTTGTGCATTCAGCCAATATATTACACGGCTAATGGCTCTATCAAAACAGAAAGAATAATGAATCAACTTTTTGGGGGAAAGCACAACGTTGTTACCTCAACATGCTTCCTCAGATTTGATGGTGAACTTTTGAAGCCAGACATTTATCTGATGAAAGTCATAACTGAAGTAGGACTGTGTGCTTGATGCATGGAAGCATGGGATCATTCGTTCTCATGTCAAGCATGCCCATGCCGTGACAACACCTCCAGCATGCTTTACAGATGAGTCTGTATGCTTGGGATCTTTTGCAGTAATTTTAAATTTTTTATTCAGTAATCCACATTTTTGCTTTCCCATCACTTAGATAAAGGTTCATCTTTGTCTCCTCAGTCCATAAACACAGTTCCAGAACGCTTCTGGCTCACCTCTGTGCCTTTGGTTGGTGTTGGTGATTTTACAGACACGTCTTTTAGGGTTCATTTTCACAGCTTTTATGATTTGTCTGTCATCAACTGCTGTTGTTTTCTCAGACGATCAGGTGGTTGTTGCTTGCTGGTGGTTTCCAAACTCTTGATTTCTCCATGCCTTTTGTTTTTTCTAGAGCCCTAATTTACTTTTTTCTTTTAGCATCCAAATTGCTTGCTTTTCTCTCAAATTCAGTTCCCTCGTCTTCATCCTGGTTTGTGTGTCGTCATCGAATGCAAGATTCATAATGCAGAAGTAATGGATATAACTGATACGACACCTTCCCTACATTTAATATCTGAAGAATTAAAGCAACAGAACACTGCTGATCACTTAGAAAGACCCGTAAGGCAACTGTCCCAATACTTATGCTCACATCAGATCTGGGGATGAAACTGTAATAGTGCTGATCTTAGCTGGTAAAACATGTATGTGTTGAATCACACAATAATAACATATGACATTCTGTAGTTTCGTCTCATATTCATCTTTTAATCATATTTGCAAAAGTCTCGACTCCACATTCCACAGAGCAATTTAGTCTTTACTGTTCCAATAATTTCGGAGGGCACTGTGTATACACACACACACACACACACACACACACACACACACACACACACACACACACACACTCTCTCTCTCACTCACACACACACATACACACTCTCGCTCTCTCTCACACACACACACTCTCATACTCTCTCTCTCTCACACACACACACACACACATTTATATATATATATATATATTAGTGGTGGGCCGTTATCGGCGTTAACGTGCTGCGTTAACGTGAGACTCTTATCGGGCGATTAAAAAAATATAGCCGTTAATCTATTCTCAAAATTGGGTTGGGAGCTGGGTCTATACTACGCAAGCTATGATGACTTTCACCCTGATATTTTAGCGCGGATGTATACCTAGCCGAATTGCACTGTAGGGGGCGAGAACGAGTCTTCGAACTAGAGGCTGGCAGTCCGTGATGGACAGATTGTTAACGGCTGGTCTATGTGGTAATACAATCGGGCAGGACATCCAAACGCTCACCTATCATTCATCAACCTCAAATATGGCTTTTCATCTGAAAGATGTATGTAGTAGCAACTTTACATGGCCGCTCAATATGATGTTAACCTAGAGAAACGTGCGCTATTGAAGTGTTTGTGTGGAAGCGCGTTTGCTGCAGGACAGGCTCCGGTGCGCTCACTTGCTCTTAAAATCTCCATCATTCTTGGTCATACAGATAAAAGTAGCCTAATACATCTTTCGAATCTGTAAAGACTCTACGTTTATTTGTGTTCACTCAGAATAATAACGAAACGTTGCGCTTTTAAGCAAACAGGATGCGGTTTAGGTCTCATGTGAACTTGAGCGAGAAACTTCGAAACTCTATAGAGAGTGAAATGTCTAAAAAATAAAAATAGAAGACGTGTGTGTTAGCATGGATGATTTACATGAAATTTAATCTGTGCAACACTGTGCATAAGATAGCTTTCAGTTCAATATAATAACAAAAAACGACATTTTGAGTTTTTATTCAACTAATAAGGTGGGCACGCTGTGATCTGTACTATATTTTTACTGTAATTGACAGTTTTCGGCAAAAAAAAAAAAAAAAAAAAACAACACGGGAGTGGGAGGGAATGGGAGTCATTCTTCCGGGAGTGGAACGGGATTTTCCTCCAGTTTTTTCGTGGGATTGGGACGGGAAGAGATTAAAGTTTGTGATGCATTTTGGAAACAGGAGATGAGCCCCTGGTCTAATGCACCACCTGGCTTGAGAAACCCGTTCTCAAAGACTTACTTTTAGCCATTATTTGGGTAGCACACATATTCTGAATGCCTTCGGCAGAATTCAAATGAGCCATTTTAATCTAGATTAATTCCAAGATTAATCTAGATTAATCTAGATTAAAAAAATGAATCTATGCCCACCACTAATATATATATATATTAGTGCTGTCAAAGTTAACGCGTTAATAACTCATTCCTAAGAATGAGAGCTTTTTTGTGATATATGACTTGACTGTATCGTGAAAAATATAAAAAATACACATTATTAGGAAAATATTATTTGCAATTGTTAGGCGAAAATTTGTGTGTGGGACGTATACAATTCTAAGCTTAATTTTACTGCTTCATGTATCATCAAACCAAAAGTTATGATATCCATTGTAAAGAAGAGGCTCAATGCTTTCAAATGAGACCATATATGAAAGGCTATGTAAATTAAGCATAAACATTTTTTTACGCGATTTTGACTCAAATGTGAGCCAAAGATTAACGGCTCATGCAACAGCCAGTACAAAGAGTTCCCAGTCCTCTCCTCTGGAATCTTGAACAAGGCCCACACTTAAAGATTTTGATAAAAACAGGACACTTAGAGGGTTTCAGCTTCTGAGGATCTAGCCAAAGTAATGCTCTATCCAATCCCAGGCCTTTGAACGTGCTCTATTCCTGCACTCAGCGTCAGTCGTATCGGTTCCTTCCTTGATTGTTAATTTGCCGAGAGATTCACAGCTGTTAGAGAGAGAGGTACAGTACTCAAGTTGAACTACAAATATATCTCTTGTGAGAAAATCTACTGAAGCAAATTATAAAACAATTCATTTTGTGTGTCAGTGGTGTCAGGTGTCAGTGTTTTAAAATATTAATACTTACTTTGTATGCAATTTACAGAATGTACCATCAGAATATGAACCGGCAGGACAGACATCACACACTGTATCTATATATTCTGTTCCTATACAAACACAATTAAAAACAGTATCAGTACATGAGCAATAAAAGCACTGACCGGTCTCACAGATAATTCGTCATATTCAGTATAGCATCTGACACACTAAATGAGTCTTCACATAACTAATTAATAATCAGCATAATCATAATGTCTATCATGAGGAACCACATCCTACTTTCCCCAGGTGCAATAAACTGTACAGCTGCTTTGGAACAACATGCATATTTCCATAATTGAGTTATTTAATATAAAGAATTATTGTTTTTAGGTTTTAAGGATGTATATTAAAGCTGTTTGACTGATAAAAGACTGACCATTTTGGTGGATGTATTGTCCAGGTGAGCAGGATGAATGTTTAATGGCCTTTTTACAGTTGGAGAGCACGTCTATACAGTAATAACCTGGCAGAGGTCCACACACTGTATCTGATATTAATGTACATGCATGCTTTACTCTCAGCCCTTTACCTTTGACAAGAAATCAAACAAAGAGTCAATTGTAGAAAACCTGGCAGCTAGACAAAAACAATTACAATATATTTGAAAGCATGAAACCACGAAGACTCACTTGTATCACAGACAGAACAGTGCAGACACTCTGTCAGTCCATTAGGAGCATCAGTGAAGGTCTTCACGTGGCATGAGATACATGTTGTGCTTGAGAACTCATCACAATGTATATAAACTCGCTTTCCTAGACAATATGAAAAAAATTGCCAGCACACTTATTACTTATTACTCATTATTTATACATGCCATATGTACATGACTTGTACATGTATTTGTAACTGTATAAGTTATTGTTATTGTATGTCTGTATATTTCTATAAACTGTGTAGACTTTTAAATAAATCGTTTTTGTATGCTTCTTATGTTCTGAATCTTGATTTTATGATAAGGACATTTCTAACGCCACAACAAATTCCTTGTATGCTTGTGCACATTTGGCCAATAAATATTTTTCTGACTTAACCAATAGTCTAGAATAAATAATCAAATAATCAGACTGTAATAACGCTGGGCACACAGATTTTCTAATTAATCAGGATATTGTTATGAACAATCCCAATGTTGGTTTTTGACCTCTTTTTTTACGTCATGCCTATTTTCAGGGATATCTGCTTCTGCTGAACAAATAGTTGTGAATGTTTGCAAATCAGAATCAAAGTGAAATAAATCAAGAAATCTGCATCAATACCCAACCCTAGACTGGAGTCATGTTGTGTATAATGCAATGATGGATAGATCAGCGATTCCAAACTATCGTCCATCTTGGAAACCACTAACCTAGACCTTGAAATATATTTGTGGATTATGTAACTATAATAATATCTGTCAAATAAGTGACTTATAATGAAAAATCGAATGTCCAATGATATTCAGAAATACAACTGTGCACTATATATAGATTTCACACTGTAATTCAACGCCTGGCCTGCCCTAGTTGTTTCTATATATTATTTTTATACCAGATGAAGGGAATGTACCACACGTGTAATTTCTGCCAATGGGAGAGCTTGGCATAGCCCACAGAGAAATACCAGATTGGTGGAGGTTTACTTTTAACAAGGCCCTGGCCACATCAGTCCAAACATAGAAGAGTATTTAACGAGCATCTTACAGTTCTTCATCAGTAATAATGAATGATAGAGTTTAAAGCCTGTAATGAAGAAGTATCATATGACCTCTTTAAGTATCTATTGTGGGTATGAGTGAAGAGCAGTCTTATTCAAGACTTACCTGGATCACACATTGGGCAACACTCTCCATTAATTTCATATTCTGCATTTTTACATGCTGCTACACAAAGCACAATGTTCACGAAGAGGAGAAGAAGCAGTTTTGATAGATGATAGAATATACACATATCTGGGAACTAAATAAATAATCTCTGGTGCCGAGGTGGTCCTTTTGCGCTTGTGGTTTCATGGATCTGAAAAAGAGATTGAAAGATGATTTCAATAACATGCATTTATTTCAGCACAACTACAATGGTCACCATGGTAAAACAGTGGCTAATTTAGAATTAACTAATTATAGTGTTTAAAGAAATGTGTTGAAATATATACTTATTAAATATTTTTAGGACCAAAACCAAAGATCATATAACCCCCATTCTGCAATCATTGCACTTGTTGTCGATTGAATTTAGAGTTCATTTTAAAGTTCTTATGCTCACATACGAAGCTCTTCATGGTCTTCCTCCGGAGTATATGTCTAAGCTTTTAACCCCGTACACCCCAAATCTTGTTGTTTTTTAGACTGGCCAGATACTGTACCTGCCTGTACTGGAATCTGGATAACAGATGTGTCTTCAAACTGCACCGACTCTGTCCCACAACACAAATGCCGGGCTGTGAGGACAGTCGCAAAGGATCACACATACAAATTGACAGCAATTGGACTGATATTCTACATCAGCACAGATGGTGAAGGAGTGCTCCATCACTGAGTACTGCTGTCGGCACTCTTTTCTTCAGTGGAGGGCTAAATAAGCAGGTATAGCTCGCCTATGACTACAGTTGTACAGGAACTGTTTCCAGGAATAAATGTGGCATCGCAAGTCTCTATGTTGTAAATAAACTACAAACAAAACCCCATGCTCTTAATCTCCTCACTTACCTGATCACAGTCATATTGATAGGCACATCAGGAGAGGGTCACTGTTGAATCACATCAATATTCATGCCATTGATTGTCACGAGAGAGATGAGGTCGAGGACTCAAGTGCAGAGGAATCAGGTATTTAATAAAAATGAAACAAAAATGAACAAAAACCACCCCGAGCGGGAAAAAACAAGCAGGCAGGCAGAAGACTGGTGCACAGTCAAACATTACACACACAACGTAAGACAATGGATCAGCACAGGACTGCAGACACCAGGAGGCTATATAGGGAGACAAACGAGGGTAACGAGGGATACACAGGTGGAGCCACTGAAACAATGATTTGGTAACCAGATGGGAGGGGACAGACAATAGACAGGTGAAAGCACATGGCACAACACAAACACAACAAGCCATGTGCTCACAGACACAGTTACATCTGGTGGTCAGCCCGGGCACACCAGCAGGACCATGACACAACCCCCCCTTTAAGAAATGGATCCCAGACACTCCACACACACACTAAAACAAAAAAAAATCTAGGCGGGGGGTGGGCCAGGCCCGTGGAGAGGAAGAGTGCCCGGAGGAATAGGCAGACGGGTGCCAGGGCGGGGCCGGTGGGGTATGAGGCCAGGGCGGGCCCGACTCTGTGGGCTCCCGGAACGGAGCGGACTGCCTGGGCTCCCGGAACGGAGCGGGCTCTGGAGCAGACTGCCTGGGCTCCCGGAACGGAGCGGGCTCTGGAGCGGACTGCCTGGGCTCCCGGAATGGAACGGGCCCTGGAGCGGGCTTTGTCGGCTCCCGGAATGGAGGGGGCCCTGAAGCGGGCTGCATCGGCTCCCAGAACGGAGCAGGCTCTGGAGCGGACTCTGTGGGCTCACGGATTGGAGCGGGCTCTGGAGCGGACTCCGTGGGCTCACGGGGCGGAGTGGGCTCTGGAGCGGTCTCTGTGACGGCCACCATGGCCTCCAGGACCACCTGGGCTGGGGAACGTGCCAAAGACTCCACAAATTGCCAAAAATTCAAGTGGTCCAGCCCCCTCATCCTCCACCAGCTGAGGGGCTCATCCAGGGCACTGTTGAAAAGGTCCTTGAGGGCCGCATTGTTGTACCCTAACCCCTCAGCTGCACCACTAAACTCTACAGCAAACCTCCTCACGTCATTGCCCTGATTTTCACAACATTTTGTAGAAGAAACAAAACTGTAGTCTACCACATCCAGTACTCAAACATCTAGTGAACAAAAGTTTAGTATGTGTTTTTGGGTCACTGACCACACATAAGCCTTATTTTATATGCAACAAAAAATACTTGTACATACATGCCTCTTACATATTATTGAAGCACCGTCTGTGCTGAAGTGTCATCAGCATTTAGCCATTAATATATTTATAAGAAACTGAAAAAGGTGCACATGTCAGGGAATGGGGAAATTTCCTCTCAGACCGCAGAGGGGTTATTGTGATGTTTGACCCTCATCTTTATGATTTGAACACAATCACAGAATGGCACAGCTGGATTTATTCTTCAGTTTTTCCACTTCTTGTAGTAGCTCTTTAAGTTCTCCTTCTTTCTGATCTTGCAGGTGTTGATAGAGTTTCTCCAGGACTTCATGTTGTTTCTGATGATATTCCAGCATCTGTTGAAGCTCCTGAACGTGCTGCTCTTTCCTCTCTCGGAAATCATTCAGTTCTTCTGCTTGTTTTCTGGCTTCATCTTCATGTTTCTTCTTCATCTCTCTCATTACCTCTGCATGTTTTTGTTTCATTTCATCTTGCTCTTCCTCTTCTCTTTCTTTTCTCCTCTTCTCCTCTCTTTCTCTTTTCTTGATCTCTTCTTCTTGCTCTTGTTTCAGATCTTCAATAATTTTCTTCCATCTCTTTCTCTCTTGTTCTTGTGTCCCATCATCTTCTCTTTTTCTTCTCTCCCACTCCACTTTTCTCTCTCGCTCCAGTTGTTCATAATGTCTTTTTGTTTCTTTTCTTCATAGTCTCTCTCTTTTTCTTCTCTTTCTCTTCTCTGTTTCTGTCTCTCATCTTCTATCTTCTGTCTTTCTTCTTCTCTCTCTCTTTCAAATCTCTTGCTCATTTTATCCAGTTCTTCTTGTTTTTCTCTCAGTTGTTCCTCGTGTTTCTCTTTTCTCTTTCTTTCCCCCCAGAATAGTGTTTCCTGTTGCACTCTTTCCATTTCCTGTCTTTCCAATCAGCACAATCCTCAAACACTCGATATCATCTGCTTCACCTTTAGCACCTGAAAATAAAGTTGGTAAAGAACATGTATTAATTAGTGGTGGGCATAGATTATTTTTTTTTAATCTAGATTAATCTAGATTAATCTAGATTAAAATGGCTCATTTGAATTCTGCCGAAGGCATTCAGAATATGTGTGCTACCCAAATAATGACTAAAAGTAAGTCTTTGAGAACGGGTTTCTCAAGCCAGGTGGCGCATTATACCGGGGGCTCATCTCCTGTTTCCAAAATGTATCACAAACTTTAATCTCTTCCCGTCCCAATCCCACGAAAAAACTGGAGGAAAATCCCGTTCCACTCCCGGAAGAATGACTCCCATTCCCTCCCACTCCCGTGTTGTTGTTTTTTTTTTTTTTTTTTTTGATAACTGTCAATTACAGTAAAAATATAGTACAGATCACAGCGTGCCCACCTTATTAGTTGAATAAAAACCCAAAATGTCGTTTTTTGTTATTATATTGAACTGAAAGCCATCTTATGCACAGTGTTGCACAGATTAAATTTCATGTAAATCATCCATGCTAACACACACGTCTTCTATTTTTATTTTTTAGACATTTCACTCTATAGATAGTTTCTCGCTCAAGTTCACATGAGACCTAAAGCGCATCCTGTTTGCTTAAAAGCGCAACGTTTCGTTGTTATTCTGAGTGCACACAAATAAACGTAGAGTCTTTACAGATTCGAAAGATGTATTAGGCTACTTTTATCTGTATGACCAAGAATGACGGAGATGTAAGAGCAAGTGAGCGCACCGGAGCCTGTCCTGCAGCAAACACGCTTCCACACAAACACTTCAATAGCGCACATTTCTCTAGGTTAACATCATATTGAGCGGCCATGTAAAGTTGCTACTACATACATCTTTCAGATGAAAAGCCATATTTGAGGTTGATGAATGATAGCTGAGCGTTTGGATGTCCTGCCCGATTGTATTACCACATAGACCAGCCGTTAACAATCTGTCCATCACGGACTGCGAGCCTCTAGTTCGAAGACTCGTTCTCGCCCCCTACAGTGCAATTCGGCTAGGTATACATCCGCGCTAAAATATCAGGGTGAAAGTCATCATAGCTTGCGTAGTATAGACCCAGCTCCCAACCCAACTTTGAGAATAGATTAACGGCGATATTTTTTTTATCGCCCGATAAGAGTCTCACGTTAACGCAGCACGTTAACGCCGATAACGGCCCACCACTAGTATTAATATTATTCAAATTTAGGACTAATGTTTCAAGTTGTTCTTCAGCTGTTTCTAAAACCAAAGCATAGAAAAATATTACAGACTGTCTTATTGGGTGAGAATTAGGGATGCATGATATTTATGGGACAGATAAATTATCAACCGATATGGGTGAAAATGACGTCCGCTAAATAAATGAAATCCAATATCTAGACCCGATAAAGTACGCTTGCTGCGAAATTAATCAATCAGTCTGATTTATCTGAGATTCATCCTCTTTCCGACTGCAAGTGACCTGCTTTAAATTGCAGTGGCTCTCAGCTTGTGTCGCGCTCATTACGTCATCATTTATGAACATGTCTTCACAGGTCTGGAAGTTTTTCTCGGTGGCAGAGGAGGACAATGCACTCGCTATTTGCGATGCATGTTCAGCAAGGAGGAAAATAAGGCGTCAAGTCTTAACCTAACAAATCAGATATCTCACTTGAAAGGTCATCATCGCGGCGAAGCTGTATTAAGGGACTTTAAGCAGCCTCCAGTGTTTGAATGGTAACGGCATTCCAGCGTCATATTTGTGCGTTCACGACTTCAGCTGCTACTTTATGGTGCTCTGTAACTGTCTACTACGGGACTCGGGAGAACAGCTGCTTTGCCGTAGTCGGTGCAACGTGACAGCTTATGTAGTTAAATGTAGCATTTTTTGTTGCATACCATTTAATTCCATCAGTATACAATTCTACCATTAATCTTTAATTTAATCTGTGTTGATTATGTTTTGAACTTAAGCTAATTTTAACGATTGTTTTTGTTTGTACAAAGATATGTCTGATGTTAGCAACAGCACCTCAGGTAGCACTGATACTAAATATATGTGAAGAAAACAATGTAATTATTGCCTAAACATCCTCTTCATTATCCATCATTTGTATTTAAATACATGACTGAATACATGGTCTTGTTTACGATTGCTTAACCTTTTAAAACCGGCTGTGTTGGCTTAATGAGTAGGGTTAATGAGTTTTTAATTGCAGATAAACCATAGTTCTGTTAAACCATTTATGTTACTAAGTATTGTGGTGCCTTAAACAAAAAATACAAACTTTTGAAGAGTCAGGACTGATGTTTGCTTTTATAGTTAGGCCAGAGTTACTAAATGTCAGTTACATCAGTGCATCTTAGATTTTGTATTCTCCTGGGTGCACAAACTGCAGATTATATGAAATTATAATATAAAAATATGAATTTATTGGTTATCGGTATCGGCCATGAGAAGGGCTGAATTATCGGTTATCGGTATCGGTTAAACATTTTCATATTGTGCATCCCTAGTGAGAATCTTTGAGAAACAATGAAATGTTTAACCGGCAAGGCTTTAAAGCGGATGCAAATAATGTACTTTTGTGACATAAGTGCAGTGTCCCATGAGAGTACATCTACCGCTGAGTTAACACTGATGTGAATGTACAGTATATTGATATGGCGGCGCCAGAACTGCAGCTGACAGAATGTGCACTGTAGCACGATATTTCTTCAAAAGCAGATCATCCATGATCAAAAATCGTCATATCGCACACCCCTATATGAAACCGACCCCCGGCGACAAGTGTGAGGTGGAAGGCAGGCATTCAGACAAAATTGCCGCCATAAAGCCAAGCACCTGCTGGAATATGCTGAGGGGACGGAAGGCCCCGGAGGAGAATGACGCCGCTAGCTACCGAATAGTCAGATCCACAGATAGAAAGCAGTCCCTGGGGAACATTTGCACAAGGATCTATTTCACAGTCAGCATTCGCTCGGGTGCTTCATTAATGCACGGTTCAGAAGCCTGAGGTTGAGGATGGCCTGAGACCGCTGTCACTGTATAGGCCCGACTTTTCGAGAGGGACTGTTTTGACGGGCACCTTTTAGATAAGTAGATAAGAAAGCTGATGTCTTCTTGAGTGTCTTGAAACCCACAGAGTATTGACTACTGAAAAATGGGAGTCAACCAAAGAAAGTAACACAACTCACGCATAAAAAATGACTGAAAACTTGCCATTGCATTTTATGCCAAAAACCAATACGGATCACCGAAAGCTTCAGATATCATAGACAATATCCAAATAAAGGTAAAACATTAACAGACTATATTGTTGACTTGAAAAGACTTGCTAGCAGTTGTGAGTTTGGCCATTTTCTCGATGCAGGATTAGTTTGTGTGGTATGTCAGATGAAGCTCACCACAAGCAACTCTTATCTGAGAAAGATTTGTCTTTCAAACAAGCTTGTGAAATAGCTCTTGACCTTGAACTGGCAGTTTAGTGGACTAAATCTACTGAAGGCTTAGTACAGCGTTTCCCAACCCTGTTCCTGGAGGCACACCAACACTACACATTTTCCAACTTTTCCTAATTAAACACACCTGAATCAACACATTAGCTCATTAGCACCAGAAATATATTGGTCAGATTAGGAAGACATCCAAAATGTGCACAGTTGGTGTGTCTCCAGGAACAGGGTTGGGAAACACTGGTTTAGTAGACTAAAATCTTATGATATTTAGTCAACTAAATCTAAATTTGCTGTCAAAATTCACACTGATTCAGAGGTTTGCCTATAATAATGATGAAAGCACTGATATCTTAAATACGCAACCATGTTTAATTTCAGACTCCACAAATGCAAGCCCTAAAAATACAATACATTAAAATGAAAGCACTGTTAATGCAATTCATTTTTTATTTCAATTATTGCAATTCAACATGATTTTTTGTTTCAAAGACATTTATCATTCATTTATTTTCACAAGGAATTAGTTTGTGAACAAATGCAATGTGCACATGGTTGTTACTGCTGGTTTTCTACGGTGAACTGTTAATTTGATTTCAACTATTTCTTTTGTTATATAAATTATAATTTGTTATATTTTGTTATCCTCTCACCTTCAGTCGGAATCTTCTGCTGCAAGTCTTTGATCCTGATTTTTAATTCCCTCATCTGTTCCTCCAGTTCACGTCTGGTTTTGTTCTCTTGTGCTTTCACATACATCTGAAGTGTATATGGTTCAGTCTTCATGCTCTCTATATAATCCAGTAGATCTGGGATCTGTGGTGAGTTTTCGGGTTCCTTCAACCCCATCACTCTGTACTGACCTCCACAGAGACTTCGCTGAGATTCTGCGCTGGATTTGACAAAATCTGTCACTGATGCTTCAACGGTGAGATTTGTTGTGAAGAGCAGTATGAATTGCTCACAAGAGTCAAATATTCTTTTGATTTTCTCTATTTCTGTTTTGTCTTCATCAGTAAGAGGACCAACAGGAATAATGATGATGAAAGCATGAACTCCAGGATAACAGAGAGACACACAGCGGAGAGTCTGACGCATCACTTCGTCCTCTGAGAGCTGACCGAGAGCTGGAAACTCCAGCAGACTGATCAGACGTCCATGTATCCTCTCCTCTTTCTTCTCACGCACTTCACTGCTTGCTTGCCGACATGAAGGTTTTATCTTTTTCCCACGTAAAAGTTTTGACACAGACACCTTTAGTGATCCATCACTTCCACACAGCACCACATTCAGCTTCTGTTTTCCAGAGAAGTTTGCTGACACTGAAAAAAAATAACATTCACAGAGTTACACTTTCACTGAACACTTCTGTAATTCCAAATTACTTGTGTATCATTTAATTAATTACTTACTATTGGGATAAATCACTTGTGGACTTCGTGGTCTTGTATAATCTGTGAAGAAATAAAGAATCAATTAAAAAAATATACTAACACTTCATGCTCCCTTCTTCACAAACATAACCGTTGGGATCTTTTCAGTTTTCTTCTACTTTTATTTTCTGTTCTTCTTTCTGTCCAAACAACAGTTCCCTGTTCCTCTCTTAAAACTCGTATCCATCGTTTTCACACGGATCCTTTGAGTACTATGAGTTTGAATTGAATAAATATCAAAAATGGCACTTTGGTTAACGTTTTTTTTGAAACACGGCTAGTAACGTAAAGTAACCGTTGAACAAGAAAAAGAAGTACTCCTCGGGCTGTCCGAAGACAGTTGAATAATATAGAAATTAGACACGTATTCTATTTTATTATTGTTAAATAGCACTGGGTTAGACACAGTTTAAACATGTAATATCAGGTTTAGTATCACTGGTCCCTGAGAGCACCTCCTTGCTTAAAGACTTTCTGAAGTGTATTTAGCTGAACTCATGAATGTTAAAAGAGTAATTCTGAAAATGCACAAACTATTTTTCCTTCATCACTTCTCCCTTCCGGACTCTCTTTGGGTTTTCCTTCATCACTGAGGTGAGAGCGCTTCTTGTAGTTGTCCTCTGAATTGATTGGCTCTTCATCCACAGATGTACCAGTACGATTACGAAGTATGTCACATGTGAGATATGCTTTCTGGTGTCCCTTGATTATCTTATCTATCATTGTAAATATATCTGAGTGCAATTCTGTCTTTCTTTCATCCAGCTGCAGATGTCCTCCTCCACACTCTTTTATTAACTGAGGAATAGTTTGCACCAACGCATAGCCTCCAATAAGTTGTCCAGTATGGCTCATCAATGAACTAAACATCGATCTAGGTGTCTCTTTATCAGTCGTGATCACTATAGAGCGCTTAATTGCTTTTTTACTGAATCTGTTGAGCACATATTTGACTCTTCTCATGTCCTCCTCAGTGAAGTCATTATACTGCAGTACAAGTATGAAAGCATGAGGTCCTGGATCAGACATGTTCACACACTCTCTCAGTGTCTGTGTGATCTGATGATCTGAGATGTCTGGATTCAGCAGATGAAGAGTGTTAATGACTGTGACGTGTCTGTCCTTCACCGTTCCACTGATCATCAGATTGAGCTTCTGTAAAGCTGCCGGTTCTTCATTCTCACACATATCTATTTCCATGATTAGGTTTCTGACTCTGCTGTTTTCTGCTACACTTTTCCCCAGAAGAACAATACTCAGATCACACGCTGAAAAACACGAAACAAAATACTGTAAAGAAAAACCTTTGATTAAGAATCTGCAGCACTGCCACAATAACCATGCTGACAATTAATTTGACAAATTGTGAGAATTCTGGCTTCATATTTACATTAATCTATATTATGAGAACATTTTTAGTTGTGATTCACACGTAAAATAATTCAGAACCAGATTACACACAGACTGTAATCTAATCAACAAACAAACTATTTATTGCATATAAGAACAAAATATACAGTTTTAGTGCCTGTGTGTTAAATACTGTTATCTATGTCTATATAATTCAACTGACTTACTGTTAGTATGTTCATCACTCATACTGTGCCGCCTTTTGCTCTCTGAAAATAAAACCACACATATAGTATCCGAAGTGATAAATATTACATAATAACACATATAGTATCCAAAGTGATAAATATTACATAATAACACATATAGTATCCGAAGTGATAAATATAACATAATAACACATATAGTATCCGAAGTGATAAATATTACATAATAACACATATAGTATCCAAAGTGATAAATATCACATAATAACACATATAGTATCCGAAGTGATAAATATAACATAATAACACATATAGTATCCGAAGTGGTAAATATAACATAATAACACATATAGTATCCGAAGTGATAAATATAACATAATAACACATAGTATCCGAAGTGATAAATATAACATAATAACACATATAGTATCCGAAGTGATAAATATTACATAATAACACATATAGTATCCGAAGTGATAAATATTACATAATAACACATATAGTATCCGAAGTGATAAATATTACATAATAACACATATAGTATCCGAAGTGGTAAATATAACATAATAACACATATAGTATCCGAAGTGATAAATATTACATAATAACACATATAGTATCCGAAGTGATAAATATTACATAATAACACATATAGTATCCGAAGTGATAAATATAACATAATAACACATATAGTATCCGAAGTGATAAATATTACATAATAACACATATAGTATCCGAAGTGATAAATATAACATAATAACACATATAGTATCCGAAGTGATAAATATTACATAATAACACATATAGTATCCGAAGTGATAAATATTACATAATAACACATATAGTATCCGAAGTGATAAATATTACATAATAACACATATAGTATCCGAAGTGATAAATATTACATAATAACACATATAGTATCCGAAGTGATAAATATTACATAATAACACATATAGTATCCGAAGTGATAAATATAACATAATAACACATATAGTATCCGAAGTGATAAATATTACATAATAACACATATAGTATCCGAAGTGATAAATATAACATAATAACACATATAGTATCCAAAGTGATAAATATTACATAATAACACATATAGTATCCAAAGTGATAAATATTACATAATAACACATATAGTATCCGAAGTGGTAAATATAACATAATAACACATATAGTATCCGAAGTGATAAATATAACATAATAACACATATAGTATCCGAAGTGATAAATATAACATAATAACACATATAGTATCCGAAGTGATAAATATCACATAATAACACATATAGTATCCGAAGTGATAAATATCACATAATAACACATATAGTATCCGAAGTGATAAATATCACATAATACCTGTAATAACCATGGAGTAGTGAATGTGTACACAACATGACTTTAGGAACTTTGAAGTTAAAGACAATTAAAAAGACTAATAATAATAAAAACAATGACAGTATCAGTAAAGTTTTATTCAGTATTTGAAACTTACGTCTCTCGAACTCTCTGGCTTCACAAGAAATGACTGAATCTAAACAAATACAAGCATGACACAAATAAACATCCCAAAAAAACAGAATACAAAACTATATCCAACGTGTCATGAACGAAGTGACAGATCTCTTCCATATTTGATCAATTTTCGATGACTTCCACTTGCAGAAAATGTTACTTATTCACGGGTTATTGTTGTCTTTACACATAAAAAGGCAGTATAATTCTATATTCTATTGTAATTCGATGTGTTGCCTACCCATCGTGGACGTTATTTCAGTGTTGTGCTGAATTCTGATTTTTGCTCCGACTCTTCCTCACGCCGCGTGCACGCGCACGAGTCTCGCGCATTTGAACCTGGGGAGCTCGCGGCCGTTTATGATCAACCTTTTCCACAATTCTAGCCGCAAAGACAGCATGACGTGATGGAGAAAGTCTTTGTCGACGTATTCATCAACAAGCATGAATTGCTTTGGATGAAGATGAAGAAAAGGCATCGCAGATCTGTTTTAAAGTGAAACCGAAACTAGAGGCGTACTTCGACAGTGTATTAATACGGGAAAACTGATGCTTCTGTTTGATTTTACTTTTCATTAAATTCAATAAAATGTGTCGTTACACTGAGCTGGCTGAGCTTCGATGTATGGGATGATTTTATGATTAATAGATGCATGCACAATTATCCACATATGACTACTACATAATGTGTATGCATGTATCTTATATTAACCACAAACACACGCCTGGGTGGAATTCGGGATTAAATGACTGTACATCGATTACAAATACAGATTTGTTTGCCAATTAAAATGTTCTGTTCTGCATTAATAGGCTATCATAAATTGCTCATGCATTTGTGGATCATGTGACACGCATGCGTTTAATGTTCGAGTCGACCCTGCTCGGTTCATTTGGATTTTGAGACTTCGTTTACAGCATTTCACGACCCGGTGTTACTACACTGAAACAAATGCTTTTCAACCGGTGTCTGCAGAGTTAAGAATTACATTAATGCGCAGCATTTTCTTTAAATGGAGACATATTTGTGAATACAAATGTTATATTAAAGTATCTTAATTTGTGCATGTAGCGATTCAAATGTGCATTTGTGGATCAGTCGACACGCGTGCATTCGTTCACATCTCTTCTGAGTCGATTCTATTTGATTCATTTGAATTTGGAGACTTTCGTTCCGCTATTTTGACCGTGCGCGATCCATTCCACACACAAGTACTCCAGTCCTCTCCTCGCTGCTGAGCTAAAGAAAATCAGCGAGCACTAGATGGCACTAGCCCCAGTCACACTGTGTCTGGTTTTATAACTCTATACCCGTTTCACACCGCGCGCGTGAGCGGCGCAGAAGCGGCGCGCGCACATCGTGCTTTCACACCGGCAGCGTTTGTCACGCGCAGCTGAACCGCGGCTTGTACTGCTGCAATAAAGACGAGTATCATCATATCTTCAGGCGTTCTCCTCTGAATACTGTGTGTCGTGTGCTTTGATGCATGATATAGCCAGCAAACTCTGTGATGCGACCGTGCCCCCCCCCCCTCGTCCCACACATGTGGGTTAGCACGATAAACTTGAGCCAAGTTTTCAAGTTGTGTATACGAAAATATTGCCCAACCTATCAGAAAAATTATGTCTGAACTGTCTCACATTTTATATGAGGAATATTCATGTTTGCCATAACAGAAGTTGCATGCTAGATTGAATTGGCTGTTACATAAATCTTTTGTGTATCAGTCTGTAGAATTAATAAATCAGAATTGGGGTTCAAATCGGTCTCTGGAAAATAGAAAGGACTCACTATTAATGCACTGTATTTATGCATGCACTGTTGTATTTTGTCTATTGTATTGCTTGTTAATAATTGCTGTGAAATCCAAGCCACATTTTTGGAAAGAATTCCAACATTAAAGTGTAATGGATTGAATAATTGAATTTAAAAAGTATTAAAGCTAACAAATGTCTTTAGTTTTATTAATTTAACATATCTTTGAAGTTTGGGTAAAAACTCTGGAAGTGATGTGTTTTCGTGCATTTATTTTTTTTATATGGTGATTGTGAGACACGAAACACATCACTTACATGATTTTATGGTGAAATGTGTGAGGACTGGAATTGAGAACCTCTGCCCTAAACTTACCCTTAAAACAATGCAAATATATTATTGGTAGCACAATCTGATAGGTAGCACGTTTCGTCGGTACACCTGTAGTGAAGTGATTATTGATTTGTGTAATGGGACAGATTGGCTCTTGCTGTTTTGAGGGCTGCTTTATCTCCTGATCTGAATGCATCATCTCTGGTGCACAAACCTCACAAACCTCTGCTGTCAGTCATGGCTTCTGGTTTGCACGTGTGGTGATGGTCTTGGTTAATATCACATCATCAGTGCTCTTTCTGATGTGTGCAGTCACTGTTTCAGGGTACTCTTGCAGGTCTGTGTGGTCGTGTAGGAGTTTGCCTCTTTAAACATGTTCCAGTCTGTACCAGAAGCAGTCCTGCTGCATCATCTGGCCATATTGTGATCTGCTGTTACTAATATGTGCAAATATTTTACTTCCAATAGCAGATAGTTATAGATTATTATAGAAATAAGCTCAAACTAAAATGAGCTTTAAATTAAAGTGAGATCACGATACTCTGATGAATCATCTCTTTAGTATTGTTTTACACATATATATTAAATATTGAGTAATTATGTTCATATTTGCATTGCAAGCAAACACTGATCTTAAATGACTGAATCATTTAGTAGCAGATAATCATTTCCACAATCAGTGTCTGAGCCTGTTGTAGCTGTTCATTCAGTCAGGGTGACAGTGACACTTGTATTTGCTTTGTGTGCGCTGCTGCATTTCTCATTTATTGTTTTAGTATGTTGTCTATGCATATGTATCTGTGATTTTCTTTTATTTATGCCTTCAACAAAAGGGTTTCGACAGCGTGTCTTGACATGAGGAGCTCATGTCTGATCTTATCCAGAAACATTAGATCCCTGTATATGAGAGAGAGAGCGAATGATCATACGCACCTCAAGAAAAACACATTTTCCATCTGAACTTCCGTCATAGAAAGAGAAAGTAAAACAAGGAGTTTAAGTGAACAGACCCATTATTCATATTTATCTGATAAGTGTGAACTGATTTATTTCAGTGAAATTCAAGCTAAAAAGTCAGTTAAAAATATCTTCTGAAGCTGTGTGTCTTAAATTGATATAACATACGGTAAATATGTCAGTGTCACAGTCAGTTGTTGGAGTGCCCAGCTTAGCCACCAGAGGGCACTCTCTTTGAGTCATTGTTTGTGTGTTCTGGACTGCATTTCCCATCAGCCTTTGCACACATGCTACATGCTACAAAACAAATGTTCACCCAAACAGCAGGAGGCACTGTCTGAAAAAACGATAGTTCTGGTCTGAGCGTGCTGTAATTAATAAAACACTTTAAATAGGGTGAAACACTTTAAATATAAACCTTGACATGCCGGACAAATAAAATGTGCCTCCAAACTTGACCAGTTTATGCAGTCAGTGGTACCAGCCATTGTAGGAGTCACATGCACTCTAAATATAGTAGTGCAACTTTAAAATGCACTGTAGTGTTTATATATATAATATAAATAATAGTACCTACAGTGGAAGGTAATCAAGGTGACATTATATTCTTTATGCTTAATACATCATCGCTTTTTAATATAATGAAGAAAAACCTGATTCATTCAGAAGGCATAAACCCAGGTCTTCACGCATCTGTGCAATGTTTGTGTCTGCGCATGAGAAGGTCAAGTTCGCCCCCCCCCCCCCCCCAGAAAAAGTGCTTCTGCAAACTAGACAATTGCCATTGAACCATTTACACCGATTGGCCTTTATGTGATTTTATTACCTATAATTATAGTAACCATTATATTAGATTTTGTTTTGCAATCTGAATTATAAAAATGTAATTTACCTTATGATCATTGTTACTTCATTTTGAATGAAAGTTGTGAGTTGTATGTTATATACATTCTCATGTAGGTCAACAAAACAATCAAAAAAGTTCTTAACTTAACATTTGAATTAAAGCCTATTACATACATAAAGAGCCCAGTAGCACAGAATAATCATAATACTGTGTGCTGTATATGCCTTTTGCAAGTTATGCTATGTCTTCTTCATACACGCATTTGAAATTAAAACTAACGCCAAAATAACCTGCTGTCTTTATTGTAGTCATAAATGCAACATAGCCACATAATGACTTTATCTTTTATCATCTCACCATTTTCAACACTGCGTAAAGAATGGTTATATAACTATTTAATACAAAAACGGTAACATTAATTTATTACTAAAGTTGGGTTGATGTTATGTAGGCTACCAACTGAGCAAACAATAAGAAACACCACAGAATGAGCACAACTGAAACTTTATTGTGTCACCAACACCAAATATACATTTATATCAGTTATTAACAGTTTTAAAGATTGTTAAAATAAAGTAGTTACATAAACCAAAATGTTTGTTGGCTCAGTAAGTTGGCATGTATCCTCGGGCACATCAACAATAGCTGTAATAATTCAATTAAACATAACATGACACAATCTAACATGTGCCTTGGTGAGTGAAATTCTTTGTGCTCCAAAAATTCTTCGTGCTCCAGAAACAATTTACATATAGACAGTATATACAGTGCTCAGCGTAAATGAGTACACCCCCTTTGAAAAGTAACATTTTAAACAATATCTCAATGATCACAAATGTTTTTTCCAAAATGTTGACAAGACTAAGTTTAATATAACATCTGTTTAACTTATAACATGAAAGTAAGGTTAATAATATAACTTAGAGAACAACATTTTCAGTTTTACTCAAATTAGGGTGATGCAAAAATAAGTACACCCCACTGAAAGTCTCTGGAGCAAAGCAAAAATTTAGACTACAAATGTCTAATTTAACAAGAATTCAACCACAGGTGAGTCTAATTATTCATTACACAGGTGTTCAGCAGACAGTTGACTATAAAAGGGTGTTACTTAAAGAAAACCCCTTCCCATTTCATGCTGTCAGCAATGGCACCACATGGAAGAGAAATGTCACAAGACCTGAGAAAGATTTCTTTACACAAGAAAGGGGAAGGGTACAAGAAGATCAGCAAAGCTTTACTTATCAGTCAGAATACTGTAGCAAAAGTGTTACAAACATTTAAAAAAGATGGAACTGCAACCATCTCACAGAGACGTCCAGGTCGTCCACGGAAGTTAACACCTCGTCAGGAGCGTCTTCTGATGAGAAGGGTTAAAGAAAATCGACATGCAAGTTCACTGCAGTTATCTAAAGAAGTAGAAAGCCAAACTGGGGTGACTATTTCCCGTGACACAATACGCCGTACACTGCAGAGGAATGGCATGCATGGGTGCCGTCCACGAAAGAAGCCTCTCCTAAAGCCCGGGCACAAAAAAGCCCGCCTAGAGTTTGCCAGGGCCCATGCTGACAAAGATGAAGACTACTGGGACTCTATACTCTGGAGCGATGAGACCAAGATAAATGTTTTTGGAACTGATGGCTTCAAAACTGTATGGTGTCACAAAGGTGAGGAATACAAAGAGAAATGCATGGTGCCTACAGTGAAACATGGTGGTGGCAGTGTCCTTATGTGGGGCTGCATGAGTGCTGCTGGTGTCGGGGAGCTGCATTTCATTGATGGCATCATGAATTCACAAATGTACTGCTCTATACTGAAAGAGAAGATGCTACCATCACTCCGTGCCCTTGGTCGTCGTGCACTTTTCCAACATGACAATGATCCTAAACACACATCTAAGGCCACTGTTGGATTTCTGAAGAAGAACAGGGTGAAGTGATTCAGTGGCCAAGTATGTCTCCTGATCTGAACCCAATCGAACACCTATGGGGAATTCTGAAGAGACAAGTTGAGCATCACTCTCCATCCAGCATCCAATCTCTAAAAGAGGTCATTCTTGAAGAATGGAAAAAGATAGATCCGGCAAAATGTCGCCAACTTGTTCATTCCATGCCTAGAAGACTTGGTGCGGTCATTAAAAATCATGGAAGCCATACAAAGTACTAGATTTAGTAGTTTTTGTTGTGGGGTGTATTAATTTTTGCATCACCCTAATTTGAGTTAAACTGAAAAATGGGTAATCTAAGTTATATTATTAACCTTACTTTCATGTTATAAGTTAAACAGATGTTATATTAAACTTAGTCTTGTCAACATTTTGGAAATGGTTTTTGTGTTCATTGAGATATTGTTTAAAATTTTACTTTTCAAAGGGGTGTACTCATTTATGCTGAACACTGTATATATACATATAATCTGTAGTATATATATTCACACAAGGAATAAATTATTGAAATCTATTTGATTTAGTTAACAGATAAACAAGGGGAAAAAACAGTGTGACATGTAGCATAGCCTATATATGCTGAGTTTCAGTTCATTTTTTTGACGGGCTTAATTTGTTCACAGAAAGGAAACTCAAATGGTTTTGTGTTCATTGTGAGTGTACATACACTCAGTGATGCAATGTTAAGAAGATAAGTGTTTAAAGTTGATTCTGCTGGTATAAGGAAACAGTTGAAGTGATTGCGTCTCTCACACACACACACACACACACACACACACACACACACACACACACACACACACACACATCAGTTCCAGCATTGCTAAAGTTGGTACAAGTTCAACTGCGTTCTCGAGACGTACGGAACGCCCCTGTCTTGCGCGAGGAGATCCTCCTGGCAAAGGATACAATCGAGCCGGTCCCTCCAGCCGAGATGAGGCAGGGGTTTTACAGGCATTACTTCATCGTACCCAATAAAGGTGGTGGCCTTCGGCCAATCCTGGATCTGCGAGTCTTGAACCGAGCTTTACACAAGCTCCTGTTCAAGATGCTGGCGCACAGGCGCATGATCAAATGCATTCAGCCCCAGGATTGGTTTGCAGCGATCGACCTGAAGGATGCTTACTTTCACATTTCGATCCTTCCGCGACACAGACCGTTCCTACAGTTTGTGTTCGAAGGTCGGGCATGGCAGTACAGGGTCCTCCCCTTCGGGCTCTCCCTGTCTCCCCGTGTGTTCACGAAGGTCGTAGAAGGCACCCTCACCCCATTACGGGAAGTGGGCATCAGGATCCTCAACTACCTCGATGATTGACTTATCCTAGCCCAATCCAGAGAGCAGTTTGCTGATCACAGGGACTTGGTGCTTCCGCACCTCAGTCAGTTGGGGCTTCGGGTCAACTGGGAAAAGAGCAAGCTCTCCCCTGTGCAGAGAATCTCTTTTCTCGGTGTGGAGTTAGACTCGGTGAGTATGACGGCACGCCTCACGAAGGAACGGGCCCAAGCAGTGCTGACCTGCCTGAGTTCCTTCAGAGGCAGGAATGTGGTACCACTGAAACAGTTTCAGAGGCTCCTGGGGCATATGGCATCCGCAGCTGCAGTCATGCCGCTTGGATTGCTTCATATGAGACCACTTCAGCACTGGCTACACTCCCGGGTCCCGAGGTGGGCATGGCGCCGCAGTACACTGCGAGTGGGTATCACCCAGCAGTTTCGCCGCTCCCTCAGCCCCTGGACGGACCTTGCCTTTCTACGGGCTGGGGTGCTCCTAGAACAAGTGTCCCGGCATACTGTTGTCACAACAGATGCCTCCAGCACGGGCTGGGGCGCTACATGCAATGGGCAGACAGCCTTGGGACTCTGGACAGGGCCCCGACTGCTTTGGCACATCAACTGCCTAGAGCTGTGGGCAGTGAATTTAGCCTTATGGCAGTTCCGGCCACTGCTGTTGGGCAAGCACGTGCTAGTCCGCACAGACAACACTGCGGCGGTCTCGTACATCAACCGGCTGGGAGGTATACGATCACACCGCATGTCACAGCTCGCCCGCCATCACCTCCTCTGGAGTCACACGCAGTTCGAGTCACTGCGTGCTGTTCACATCCCGGGGAAGCTCAATCGTGCAGCCGACGCGCTCTCACGACAGCTCACATTCCCCGGAGAGTGGCGACTCCATCCCGAGACGATCCGGCTGATCTGGAGTCGATTCGGGGAAGCTCAGGTGGACTTGTTTGCTTCCCCCGAGTCCTCCCCCTGCCAGCTGTACTTTTCCCTGACCGAGGGTCCCCTCAGCACAGACGCACTGGCACACAGCTGGCCTCGGGCCTTACGCAAGTATGCGTTTCCCCCAGTGAGCCTACTCGCACAGACACTGTGCAAGCTCAGGGAGGACGAGGAGCAGGTCCTGCTGGTTGCCCCCCCATTGGCCCGCCCGGACCTGGTTTCCCGAACTCATTTCCCTCGCGACAGCACCTCCCTGGCGCATTCCTCTGAGGAAGGACCTCCTTTCTCAGGGGCTCAGCACCATATGGCACCCGCGTCCAGATCTATGGAACCTCCATGTGTGGCTCCTGGACGGGACGCGGCAGACTTGAGTGGTCTACCACCGGCAGTGGCAGAGACCATCATTCAGGCTAGAGCTCCTTCAACAAGGCAAACTTATGCACTGAAATGGAGTCTGTTCATGAACTGGTGTTCTTCTCGCCGAGAAGACCCCCGAAAATGCACGACTGGAGTAGTGCTTTCTTTCCTGCAGGAAAGGTTGGAGCGTAGGCTGTCACCCTCCACCTTGAAAGTGTATGTAGCCGCTATCGCGGCTCACCACGATGCAGTGGACGGCCGGTCCCTGGGAAAGCATGATCTCATCGTGAGGTTCCTGAAGGGGGCCAGGAGGATGAATCCCTCCAGGTCATCCCTTGTGCCCTCTTGGGACCTCTCTATCGTCCTGACTGGACTTCAGAGGGGCCCCTTTGAGCCGCTGGACTCAGTCGAGCTGAAGTTCCTGTCTCTTAAGACAGCGCTCCTGACCGCGCTCACTTCCATCAAACAGGTCGGGGACCTCCAGGCGTTTTCGGTAAGCGAAGAGTGCCTTGTGTTCGGGCCGGTCTACTCTCACGTTGTCTTGAGACCCCGGCTTGGATACGTGCCCAAGGTTCCCACCACGCCCTTCCGCGATCAGGTGGTGAACCTGCAAGCACTGCCCTCGGAGGAGGCAGATCCAGCCTTAGGGTTGCTGTGTCCCGTAAGAGCATTGTGCATATACGTGGACAGCACCCGGAGCTTCAGAAGCTCTGAGCAGCTCTTTGTCTGCCATGTAGGGCAGCAGAAAGGGAAGGCTGTCTCCAAACAGAGGTTGGCCCACTGGATAGTGGAGGTCGTCGCCTTGGCGTACCAGTCGCAAGGCGAGCCGTGCCCCTTGGAGTTGAGGGCTCACTCCACAAGGAGTGTTGCCACCTCCCATGGGTTGGCGCACGGCGCCTCTTTGGCAGACATCTGCAGAGCTGCAGGCTGGGCGACACCGAACACCTTCGTAAGATTCTACAGTCTCCGCGTCGTGCCAGTTTCTTCCCGTGTGTTGGGTAACAGGTAATGGGCGGGAAGAACTGGCCGGTGTCACGCTTGCTGCGCCATTCCCCCTCACCCGAGGATACGAGCGCCTTTTTTCTCCTCCAGTTCAGTTCCCCGGACGGTGAACCCTGGTGGAATCCTCCAAGCACCCCCAGCAGTCAGACTGGGCGGAGCAGTCTGATGCCAGGCCCAGTACTGGTGCTAGCTCGCCCGGGTCTCCGGTCAGCCCCTGTACTGGGCTAGGTGTCCGTATGGCCTGATTCCCCTTCGGGTAATCCCATATGTGTATTCTTCCATGGTAAGGTTTCCCTCACGGTAAACCCGTGTCTTCTCTTTGACAGAGTTTTTTGTCAGATTCTGCTGGCAGCCCTCCTCCCTACACCTAGGTAGGATCTGCCCCAGAATCCAGTCGTATGTAGCACTGCCCCAAGTCTGGGCCTGTCCATACCAGTGTCTCCACATGTTACCTTCGGGCAGAATGTGGCCTCCGTAGTGCCCTTCTCCGGAAGGCTCGCTTCCCTGCCGTTACGGCAAGCTGTTACAACAAATAGGAAAGACCTGAAGCCGTCTTTCACTGAAGGTCGAAATCCCTTCTGATTTCCGTAGGGAAAGGAACAGCGGCTTGGCTATCTCCAGCAGCGATGTACTCAGTGGACCCCTATGTCGTCACGACATAACTCGTAGTGACCGACAGATAGGGAACGTCTAGGTTACGTACGTAACCCCCGTTCTCTGATGGAACATTTCATGTTTTAATTTTGATGAGTAGAGCTTACAGCTCATGAAAGTAAAAAAATGCAGTATCTCAAAATATAAAAATATTTATATTTGAGTTTCATTAAATGACCATCCATACAGTATAAATTCTGTGTGTCTCTTATTCTTTGAAACCACAATAATGAGGAAGACTGCTGACTTGGCAATGGTTAAGAAACAATCATGAGCCCCGTTTTCCATAGTATTTTATTTTTAAAAATGTCAGATCACAATGTCACCGTAAAAAAAAATCCGGACACAAAAAATTCAAAGAAATTACAAGCTGTGTGTTCAGTACAGTGTGTCTGATGGAGCCGCTGGATTCAGTGCAGGAGAATGAAAAAGAGCAGAGAACCGCAGAGGAACAAGCTCTGAGTGACACTTTTAGCACCGTTACACAGGTTCCCCTCACAACACGAGAAGCTCCCAACATCAGGGACCGATGTTGTTGTTGTGGCATCACAAATAGATTGAGAAGCACAGCCTTTTGTAACCATAGACTGCCCTCCGTAACTCGCTGATGAAAATAAAGAAAACACAGGTTTATCTAAGCTGGAAATTTGATCTGTATCAAATGCTCAAACATAAGAACGATATAAATAATGACTTCTTCTTGCTTTTCCAGATTCTCACCTGTTGCTTTAATGCAGCGGGTATCACTTCCCGAACAGTTTAATATGTTTGAGCAGCTCTGTCCATCACAAAAGTAACATGTATTTCCGTTGGGAGCATTAGAGGGATCTACAGGACGAAAACATGTATTGTTTTATCTCCTGTTCAGAATATAACATCTCACTTCGTTACCATTCAATGTAAAATGTAAAATGTGTGTTGGACTTAATTATTTTATTGCATTTTGTCCATAAAGCACAATACCTGGAGCATCCTGGATGTTACACTTGTCTGTGTTGCAGCACGCTAAAGATGACTTTACAACGCCGAAGTCCATATAACCACTTATACAGTCAGCAGCACAGCTTTTAAAATTCACTTTAGTAGTAGTGCCACCTAAGAACGGGAGTTTTTCAGAAAAGACACATTGTTTTGATGGTAAATGTATTTATAAATGACAAAAAAAATATTTTATTATTTCAAATATTGATTCAGTTTTAATGCAAATTATTTTGTTAAGCATAACAATTAAATAGCTGAAATATAAATAGAATATTCCATGAGTGCAATTATAAATTCTGTGAGAAGTTACATTTACAGCAGCAACATTAAAGAAAAAAAGCCCACACCAGCATCTCCATCAGTCAAATATAACAGGGATTTTCAATTCCTCATATCGGACTTACCAGCTTGTGCCACTGTTGTTGAACTCATGCACTTGGAAACTCCACTGGGACATGTTTTTACAGTTTGATCTGCACAAGAACCCGTGGTACCCATACACTCATAACAGCTGAAAGAGTGTCCTTTAGTGATAAAACAGAGAAAGAGAGAGAGACATAAATGATCTGTATTTGTACTCAATTACATTACAAGCAATGTTTGTCTTTTGTACCTGCAGTGAAAAGAACGAAGAGAAGAAAAACGGAGATTTGCAGATCCATCTTTAATCAGGAGGTGAATGAAATAACATCCCTCTTTCAACACCTATATAGCTTTTCAAATGGGAGGGTCTTTATGTAGAAACGAAAGAAATTTCTAGAAACTGAAGCTTCAGCTTGCATAATTTACCTGGCAGCAAAGGGAGGTTTAAATTAAAACAATTACAAGGATTGTAAAGGACTACTTAAACCCAACCATCTTAAAGAGACAGTTCACATAAAAATGACAATTCTGTTATTAGTCATGCATCCTCGTGTAACTTCCAAACCTGCTTGACTTATACTCTGCGGAAAGCAAAGGAATAAATTTTGTGTCTGTGTGTTTTGCGTGTGTGTGCTTTTCCTTTATCCATAAAGTGTGTTCAATGTTGTTTGAGCCCAAACGTTATTTAAAGCATCTATTTGTGTTCTGCAGCAGAAAGTATGTCATACACACTTTGTCGAGTGCTTTATGTATTTCCTCTATTCAGGGGTGAGGATAATATTTTTTTTTTTAAGTAGGTCAATGTTAGTTTTGCTGATCTTTACACACACACACACACACACACACACACACACACACTGTTTTTGTCCTCCAGGGTCTCTCTCTCTCTCTCTCTCTCTCCCTCTCCCTCTCCCTCTCTCTCTCTCTCTCTCTCTCTCTCTCTCTCTCTCTCTCTCTCTCTCTCTCTCTCTCTCTCTCTTTCTCTCTCTCTCTCTCATTCACTCTCTCCCTCACTCATTCGCACGCACAATCTGACAGGGTAGCTCAAATCGACAGAACACCGGCATACAGACGTAAACACGGAGGATATAAAATAAGCGAATATGCATTTATTTATAGTGAGATCTGCTGCAGAAGCCAGCAAAATTATACACAGGCAATATGAAAAGATAAAGACAAGGATGTGACAAAAGGCAGCAGGGTATTAACTTTTATGATACGAGCCCTCATGTTTTGCTTGTGGAGTTATCACTGTGTAAAGGTGCGTTCACACCAGACACGAATTAAGCAATAAATCCCGCATAGTTGAACGCTTGAACATCTTGAGTTTACTCGCTCCATTCACGCGTGAAATTCACTTAACAACAGAAGCAGCTTCGTGTTGGTGTCTCCAGTCTGCAAGGTTGTCCCTGACATGGTGACTGCAATCTGGGACTGCTTAGTGGAGGCACCCGATGGAATAGTTTTTGTTTTTTATATCCTGTGCTGTTTATGTCCTTTATGTTTAGCTCTTGTAAATATTCCCATCCTTTTGTCTTTTCTTTTGAGTTACACCCTTTATATATTGTAAATAATCACATATTTTCAACCTCTCTTGTAAATATTGCTATCTTTTATCATCCTTAACTCGTAAATCTTTTCATTATTTTTTGTTCAAGTTTAGATTGTTATAATTTTCGTGTTCTCAAATGATAAAGTAATTCTCATTCCTGCATTCTCATTACACTATACCACAACACTGGTCCAATCACAAATAACTCGTTTTTACTATACTATTGTGAGTGTATTTGCAATAGGATATAGCTAGAATGAATGCACAAATGTTTGACATAAGTATTATATATAAAAATTATATTTTTTTGTAACAAATATAAATTATGATTTACTATGTTGTGCACAAAGTAACACACCAAAATCTTTGGTCATTGTATAGAACATTTATTTAAACAAAATAAATCAAATAAAATATAAAAACTATGTACAAAGAACATTTACAACTATTTACATGCAGGAAAAAAATCTTGCTTGGAGAGGGAAGAATGAGGGCCAAAGTGAAGGAGAGAAAGTCTGGTTCATTCCCTGCAGAGATTGCTGCATCTTTTTTAAAACTAGCCTTTATGCTCCAATTGTTCCAAATAAAGCAGAACTGTGCTGCTTTCATAAATTTAATTTGTGTATTTGAAATTTTATAAATTCTTTCATCTGAGACGGCAACCTCTGCAGGGAAGGGACCAGACTCAAGAGGAAGAGCTCATCCTCTGAGCGTGGAGGCGGTGCTGGAGCTACTGGACGGGTCCGGAGTGCTTCTAGGAGCAGACGGCAACCTCGGCAGGGAAGGGACCAGACTCAAGAGGAAGAGCTCATCCTCTGAGCGTGGAGACGGTGCTGGAGCTACTGGACGGGTCCGGAGTGCTTCTAGGAGCAGACGGCAACCTCGGCAGGGAAGGGACCAGACTCAAGAGGAAGAGCTCATCCTCTGAGCGTGGAGGCGGTGCTGGAGCTACAGGACGGGACCGGAGTGCTTCTAGGAGCTGCCGCTCCACCTCCGATGGCTGCTCCCTACGCCTTCTCTGAGCTCTTCTTCTTGGTGGTTCTGTATCAAATGATAACACATTTTGTACAATGAGAAGGCAGAAAAGGATTAAACTCATTCACAAACCGAGTGCTTACTGTAAATATAATATGCATGTGAACATGGTCATTATTGCCTGTACACACCTGTGGGTCTGACCCACTCCTCTTCTCCTCTCCTTTAAATACCTGTCCTTCAGACTCTTTCACTTCTTTCTGCACACGTCCTCTGAATAAACACATTAACTCGGCAGCGGCAAAGTAGTTGTAAAATACGGCGAATAAGCTCAATTTGCTGGTGTTCTGATGATTTGTGCTACCGGCTCAGATTGTGCTGCCTAAAGTTACATAAGATATGTAGCACAAATCCATAGCGAAAAAATGCTAACTGTTACCTAAGTGCTACCAGCATCTTATTCATGTGGTTTGAGCCTTTTTTAATAACCATACCTACCCATCCACACCTACTCTTACCCTAAACTTACTCTTAAAACAATCCAAATATATTATTGGTAGCACAATCTGTAACTTAGCATGTTTCGTCGGTACACCGACTTTAGCTAGCTTGTAGTCTCAATATGTATATATGTATATATATATAAAGAGCTCAAAGTGTGTAAAGAGCATTTTTGACAACTTACCAAATTGTCCGACCTCCTCAATGACTTTCCAAGCAAGATCCTTTTAATTTCTGTTTCTATAAAGGTACGAAGATGTATCGCACAGCTCCGGGTATCCACATACAGCAAGATGATTTTTTTCCACCATTGTTGTATTGGATTTCTTTTTCTTTTTGAAAAAAAATTATTGTTTTGGATTTCTGTCTCTGCTCGCTGCTTCGTAATCACGTCACTACTAGAGCAAGCTCCTGATTGGTTAACGCGGCGCGAATATCCGCCAAAGTTCAGATTTTTCAACTTGCGCGAATCACACGTCAAACTCCCGAAACGCTAAATTCGCGCCGCAGGATTGTCTATCTAGTCTTTGCATTGAGTTAACATGTAAATCATTCGCGCTTAACGCTATTCATTCACGTCTGGTGTGAACAGCTTATTCAGACTCATCTGATCGCAAACAAACAGGCTAATGAACCGACTGTTTGTCAGATCTGTGTAGCGGCTGGACTCTCATTCTCCTCCATCAGTAACTCTATTTCATTGCTTTACCACACACACTTTTCACACCAGCGTTCCCCTGCCTTTGATCATAAATCTGCATATGTTTTATTATAAGACATGGAGACACTCTGGACAGATGGCTGGTTCATTACACAACACACAGTTTTACAAACAAACAACTCAGTGTCTTCAGTTCTCTGGACAAGCATGTCTATGGCTTGAGAAGGAAACTGGAGAACCTGAAAAAAACCCACTATAAATAGTATTTATCGTGAAAAAAGATGTTATTTGCACTTATTGTAAATAGTATTTATTGTTAAAAAATTTGTTATTTGCACTTAGTGTAAATAGTATTTATCGTAAAAAATATGTTATTTACACTTAGTGTAAATAGTATTTATCGTAAAAAATATGTTATTTGCACTTAGTGTAAATAGGATTTATCGTAAAAAATATGTTATTTACACTTAGTGTAAATAGGATTTATCGTTAAAAAAATTATTTGAGCAATGTAAATAGTATTTATCGTTAAAAATATGTTATTTACACTTAGTGTAAATAGTATTTATCGTTAAAAATATGTTATTTACACTTAGTGTAAATAGTATTTATCGTTAAAAATATGTTATTTACACTTAGTGTAAATAGTATTTATCGTTAAAATATGTTATTTACACTTAGTGTAATAGTATTTATCGTAAAAAATATGTTATTTGCACTTAGTGTAAATAGGATTTATCGTAAAAAAAATTATTTGAGCAATGTAAATAGCATTTATCGTAAAAAATATGCTATTTGCACTTAGTGTAAATAGTATTTATCATTAAAAAATGTGTTATTTGCACTTAGTTTAAATATTATTTATCGTAAAAAATATGTTATTTGCACTTAGTGTAAATAGGATTTATCGTAAAAAATATGTTATTTACACTTAGTGTAAATAGGATTTATCGTTAAAAAAATTATTTGAGCAATGTAAATAGTATTTATCGTTAAAAATATGTTATTTACACTTAGTGTAAATAGTATTTATCGTTAAAAATATGTTATTTACACTTAGTGTAAATAGTATTTATCGTTAAAAATATGTTATTTACACTTAGTGTAAATAGTATTTATCGTTAAAAATATGTTATTTACACTTAGTGTAAATAGTATTTATCGTAAAAAATATGTTATTTGCACTTAGTGTAAATAGGATTTATCGTAAAAAAAATTATTTGAGCAATGTAAATAGCATTTATCGTAAAAAATATGCTATTTGCACTTAGTGTAAATAGTATTTATCATTAAAAAATGTGTTATTTGCACTTAGTTTAAATATTATTTATCGTAAAAAATATGTTATTTGCACTTAGTGTATATAGTATTTATCATTAAAAAATGTGTTATTTGCACTTAGTTTAAATATTATTTACCGTTAAAAATATGTTATTTGCACTTAGTGTAAATAGTATTTATCATTAAAAAATTTGTTATTTGCACTTAGTGTAAATAGTATTTATCGCTAAAAAAATTATTTGAGCAGTGTAAATAGCATTTATCATAAAAAATATGTTATTTGCACTTAGTGTAAATAGCATTTATCGTAAAAGAATAAACTATTTCCACATAAAACACACAAATTGATTACAATCGGTTCTCTTAATGTAAACACATTATAATTCAATTTTGAGCAAAACACTCAACGTCAAACACAACTTAACAGAGTCCCAACATATTCATTGAAAGATACAGTCACAATAAAGCAAATATTTGTGTGCTTCGGACACACAAATATTTATAGTAATAAATATATATAATACAATAAATGGTAATTCTCAGACCGTGAAGAACAAGTGTGCTGTGATGTGGATGTGATTTTCTGAGCTGTAATACTTATCTCCAGTAGAGAGCAACACGTCACTGTCTGTCACTCAATCAGGTGATCATGATCTCCTGTCAAAAGTGAAAACTGTCAAGAAGAAAAAAACAGAAGCATGTATCAGAAACACTTTAACTTATTTAAAATTGCACAGATTATATAAAGCTTGTACATGGAGTGAGTAATGGCTGGTAGATCTCTAGTATTACATGCATTTGTATTGTGCTTTGCGTTAAAATGTGATAGCAAGTTGAAAATGTAAAGTTTCAGAAAAAAACTATAATATATATGATGTATTTTTTGTTTTTACTCAAAGAACTGAATACCTATACATCTATAGCATTACCTATAATGTAGTTAAAACAGTGTTCATGATTATCTAGATCATATTTTTTATATTTTTACAATGTATTTATAACATTATATAAGCCTGTCTTCATCACTGTCACAGTTGCTTGCAATTAGAGATAGCACGAAGAAGGACATTTTAATGATAAATACTTGTAGATCACGAGAAACACAACCAAACTAATGTGTAAACAAAGACGTACAGAGACTAATGGAGAACTTAGAGTTTAAATATATGGATGCAACAAATGGAATAGAGATAATTAGTAAACACCAACGAAATGACTAATGATTTCAACAATCAAAGAAACAAACTACAAACTTGGTTAAATAAGGAAGACAGACTGACAAAGCAAAGTTAAACCTGCCTTCATGTATTGTTTTAAACTCAAGTTTAAAATAAAGTACAGTAACAACAGTGATTACTGTAAAAAAATTGAAAACTGAGAAAAAAAAAATGGACTCTATTTATTAATATATTCACAGACACACAGGTTATATGAACTTGGCAGTTCATACAAGAACCGACCAAATGTTTGTAACCTTCAATGCTTTACTGTTATTAAAGTAAACTCACATATGAATGTATACTAATATGGACTAATGTATAATAATAACCTACAATCTACTAAACAAAACCAAATGAAGTCAGAAGTTCAAGTGTTTTAAATATGTGACCCTGGAGCACAAAACCAATAAGTCGTTGGGGTATATCAGCAATAGCCAAAAATACATTGTATGGGTCAAAATTATCAATTTCGCTTTTATGCCAAAAATCATAAGGATATTAAGTAAATAGATGTTTAGTAAATTTATTACAGTAAATATATCAAAACTTATTTTTTTATTATTAATATGCATTGCTAAGAACTTCATTTGAACAACTTTAAAGGTAATTTTCTCAATATTTAGACTTTTTTGCACCCTCAGATTTCACCAAATTAATTCGATTTTACACCAACACATTGAGTTTTCATGGGTTAGATCAAGACCGTTGGTGAGGAGTCAAAAGGAAAGACATTGCCACAGTGAAATGATCAAGTGTTTTTTCATTGTGTGCTGATGAGTTAAATCAGGGATGTTTGATTAGGAAAATATTGTACTGTTGGGGTTCTTCCAGTAACAGGGCTGGGAAACATTGCTCTACAGAGTCATGATGAGACCAAAGATAAGGGTTTACAAAGCAAATATGTGTTTTAAAATAATATTCATTCATTACCTGATACTGGCAGTCATAACAAGAGGATGGTGGTAAACACTTTACCATCTTTACCAAGGTGCTGTGCTCTTGTAATATGAGGGACCATAGTGATAGATAAAAGATGAACAACAAAAACACTCTCCATTTAGTGTGAAATTTGTAATACATAAATCTGCAATACATTATCTGCTTGTTAATGTCTAAAATAATTGCTTTTTGATAATGGTGATTTAAATACTGCACATATTGATGGCGGATCCTCGATGTGTGAAAAGTATATTCGGTATTAGAATGTTTGCGGGAGCAGGCGGTAATCGCCAGAAATTGGGAGCGGGATTAAGAAAATAGTCCCGTGCAGGGATTTAATACAAAAATATACATCATGAAGGGCGACTGTAGAAAGCAAAAGCCGAATCCCGGACATTTTGGGCGATTTAGCAATGTATTTTTTTTGTCCAAAAAGAGGACGTATGGTCACCCTACATTTACTTCACTCCTGAACGAATCAGCCATTTGAATGAATAAATCGATGACTTAATCATTAAGACATTTACCACCACCTACTGGCAGTTTATTATTTAAAGTATCATTTAATTAAAGAAACAATTGCATGTTTTCATAGTAATAATAATACAAAATTATAAAATAAATTATTAAAGGTATAGTTCGCACACCCAAAAATGACAATTGTGTCATCATTTACTTACCCTCATAGTCCAAAAGAGTATATGTAATACATTTTATCAAACCAAATATTTCTCGCTGAAGCTACTTTTGTTCTGTCTGTTTGATGCCTTACACAACAATGACTTTACATTTCTTGGCCAAATTTTTTATATATATATATATATATATATACATATATACATACAACAAAAAGAAAACAAGTAGATAGAATAGAGAAAGCTAGAGGCTTTTTTTGGTGTTTGATTAGGAAAATATTGTACCGTTGGGGTTCTTCCAGTAACAGGGCTGGGAAACATTGCTCTACAGAGACACGATGAGATCAAAGATAAGGGTTTACAAAGCAAATATGTGTTTTCAAATAATATTCATTCATTACCTGATACTGTCAGTCATAACAAGAGGATGTCTTTTTATTTTTTTGTAATATGAGGGACCATAGTGACACGTCTGACTCACTTGGTGTCCTTTTTGCTAGATAAAATATGAACAAAAACACTCTCCATTTAGCATGAAATTTGTAATACATAAATCTGTAATACATTATCTGCTTGTTAATGGCTAAGATAATTGCTTTTTGATAATGGTTTCAGTGGTTTCGAATGGCTGTTTTTTTTTTCTTCTTCTTGTGGACACATTTATATGGAAGCTTGTTTCCACCACAAAATAAAACAATAAAGTAATTGTGACCTTTTATCTCACAATTCCATATTTTTTCAAAATTGCGAGATTTAAGATTACAATCGCAAGTTATAATGTCAGAATTGTGATATATAAACTCGTAATACTGACTTTTTCCTCAGAATTGCAAGAAAGAAAGAATTGGGAGATATAAACTTGCAATTGTGAGTTGTCAAGTCTGATTGTTATTGCAAATGTGCATTTATATCTCGCAATTCTGAGAAAAAGTTACCTTTTTTTAAACTTTCACAAAATGCGTAGATGCGGACCTAGCGCCTCTAGAAAAAAGTCGTCTTCAGGGTATTCGCATCATGAACTACATCGACGATTGGTTGATTCTATCTCCATCGCATTAGTTGGCAGTTCGGCATCGAGATGTTGTTCTTGCCCACATGAAAGAGTTTGGGTTACGGCTAAACTCAAAATAGAGTGTGCTTTCTCCATTACAGAGGACCACTTTTCTTGGCGTGGCATGGGACTCAACGTCGATGCAGGCGCGCCTGTCACCAGCTCGTATAGAGTCCATCCTGTCGGCTGTAAAAAGTGTAAGGCTTGGCCAGTCACTCACTGTCAAACAGTTTCAGAGACTGTTAGGTCTTATGGCAGCAGCATCCAACGGGATAGCTTTTGGACTGTTGTACATGAAACACATGCAGTGGTGGCTCAGGACCAAAGGGTTTCCCCGAGGGGCAACCCCTTTCGCATGATCAAGGTCACGCGGCGATGCTTACGTGCCTTGGTAATGTGGAAGAAACCTTGGTTTCTGTCCCAGGGTCCCATGTTGGGAGCTTCATGTCGTTGCAAGATGCTAACGACACATGCCTTTCTCACGGTTGGGGAGCGATCTTAGAGGGACGCTCGAGTCAGGGTCTGTGGAAGGACTATCATCTCTCATGGCACATCAACCGTCTGGAGATGCTGGCTTTATTTCTTGCTCAAGAAATTCCTAGCAGATCTCAGGGGCCACCATGTGCTCGTCCACTCAGACAACACATCACATAAATTACCAGGGGGTTTGCGGTCACATCCACTTGCAAACTGGCATGCCAAATCCTCCTGTGGTCCCAAGGGAAGTTGTTGTCTCTGCGAGCAGCTTACATCCCGGGGTCCACAATATAGGAGCAGACATCCTGTTGAGACAGGGGCTGAGGCCCGGGGAATGGAAGCTCCACCCCGAGGTGATGGAGCTGATATGGAAGGAGTTCGGCCAGGCATAAATGAATCTGTTTGCATCTTGAAAGACGTCTCACTGTCCACTCTGGTTCTCCCTCATGCATCCAGCTCCTCTCGGACTGGACGAGATGGTGCAGACGTGGCCGATCGTCTCCGATCGCTCTTCTCCCGAGAAATTCTGGAGAGAGTTTGCCGGGACCGGGTTCTAATACTTCTCATTGCCCCGCGGTGGCCGGGCAGAGTATGGTTCCCAGATTTAATATCCCTTCTCGACAGGCCTCCTCTAGGCCTCCTCTTCTGTGCCAAGCAAGGGGCTTGAGATTTCACCCCCAACCAGAACTGTGGAAACTGTGGGCTTGTCCTTTGAGGGGGCCCAGCTCATAGACTCAGGTCTCTCAGCCGAGGTTGTTGAGACCATTCTCCTTTCCAGAGCTCCCTCCACGAGGAAACTTTATGCCTTGAAGTGGAGAGTTTTCCGTTCATGGTGTAGTGACCATCAGCTGCACCCAGTTAGCTGCCCAGTTGGTACAGTGCTGGAGTTCTTGCAAGAGCGGTTCACTGCAGGGCTAGCCCTGTCCACTTTAAAGGTTTATGTGGGGGCCATAAGTGCTTATCACATTCCTTGGGTGGAATGTCATTGGGGAAGACCCCCTGGTATCTCGTTTCCTCCTCGGGTACTTTGAGGCTGAGGTGCTACAAGCCTTCTGTCCTCCTCCTTTCAGAATGCAGACCAGAAAAGGCACAATTTGCTTTGTCCACTGCTGGCATTAGATGCTTATGTCCACAGAGCTGCCCTGTGGCGCAAGAATGAACAGTTGTTTGTATGTTTTGGACCTCCTAACAAGGGGTCCCCTGTATCTAAGCAAGGATGAGCAAGTGGGTGGTCGAGGCCATCTCACTTGCTTATGAGTCGGCCGGTTAACCTCCTCCTATGGCTGTCCGGTCCCACTCGACCAGGAGTATGACGGCCTCCAAGGGCCCTGATATCAGGAGTTGCTCTCCAAGAGGTTTGTGATGCGGCAGGCTGGTCCTCACCGCACACATTCATCAGATTTTATTCTTTGGACCTGGACTCTACCCCAGGTTCCCAAGTGCTCTCGTCCTAGTGCTGCTCGCTAGATTTCACATAGGACAGGCACTCGTCGCTATGGTGGTGTTATATTAACTTTCCCCAAGCGTCTCAAACTTTGAAGCAACGGAGTTCCCTTGAAAAGGTCCCCAGCCATATCTCCTTCATACCTGTAGACGACTTGCTCAGACTTTAAGCTAGTGACAGCTTCGTTTGGACAGGCTTATAGCCTCCTGGTTCGTGATGGTCCACCCGCTCCTGACGTCCCAATTACACCTTGGATTGATTTCACATGTGCTTCAAGACTTATCACGCAAAGCATTCCCCAAGCGTCTCAAACTCTGACGCAATGTTCATTCCCTAATCAGGGAACCGAGGTTACAGTCGTTAACCGAACGTTTCTTGCACATATGAGTTTATATCTCACATTTCTGACTTCAGAACTAAAAAAAGTATAGATGGATGGAAATGTAAACATCTCACAATTGTAAGTTAAGTCTTGTGGTTCTGAGGGAAAAAAAGTCAGAACTGTGAGAAGTTGCAATTTTCTTTCTTTCTTTCTTTCTTTCTTCTTTCTTTCTTTTCTTTCTTTCTTCTTCTTTCTTTCTTTCTTTCTTTTTCTTTCTTTCTTTCTTCTTTCTTTCTTTCTTTTTTTCTTTTCTTATTCTCTTCTTTCTTATTCTCTTCTTCTTCTTTCTTTCTTTCTTC